>VDFB02243913.1:0-29488 GCA_007258455.2 Sequoia sempervirens | reverse complement strand
TGTTAGGTGCTGAAGATTGGCCTTGTAATTGGCCTCATTGTAAAGAGAATTGTTGTTGCCAATTATATATATAAGAGTGATCTGTGTTGCTGGGTTTTTCTCCCTCAAGAGGAGGGTTTTCCCAGGGTATCTACTGTGTTATTGTGTCTAATTTGAATTTATTTCTGTGCATATAATCTGTTCATTAAAATTTACACTTTCCTCTAACAATGAAACCTCGATCCAATTCTTGAGTTTCTTTCCCACAAAATGACCAGTTTATCCGAATTGATGATGATCACCGTCTCTAAACTGGGCAGCAATTAAGGTTCGTGAAGAACCATGACAAGGTTAGAAATATAAAGCTGAGCTGCCGATTTTCAGCCTTGAGAGCCGCCTTGTCTTCCATCCTCGAGCACTCTTCCTCAAGACTTTCGACACTTTGAATAGACCCACATCCGCATGTCCGGGTATTTCTACCAAGATTAGCCTGACCATCACGAAGTCATCCATATTCACCTCATCCCTGTTCTTGTCTTCTGGGGGCAATGCAGTCTCCATGACTATCTCGTTATCAGGATTCCTATCAAAGTGAACTTGCTTCTTTGCTTTCTTCTTAGGAGGTTCCTGATAGATGTTATCGAGATCATCAACACTCACCTGATATGAAGGCCTTCTTCTTACCCTTCCCAAGGAGTTCTCAAGCCAAGACACGGTAGTATCTTTACTAACTTCCTTAGGAGGTACAATTCTAATCTCTTCATCATCTTCAATATAAAGGTCGGTGTGAATCGGTAAAGGTTCTGTCAAAGGTACAAAAACATGTGTTAAAGGTGCCTCCTTTGCTTCTTTCTGAGGTACGGGCTCGTCAGGAGGAGCTTCTGTTACAACTGTAGGTTGCTCCTGTATGACTATGCCTGAGAAGTCTAACCTTCTTCTTACATTTTTACTTGATCTACTACCTGTGATGCCTTCTTGAGACTGACTTTTGCCCTTCCCTTTTGACTGTGCTCTGGAAGAAGAGGGAATTGTCCTTGGTGGCTATGCTACTGGAATGGAGTTTTTCTTCTTAAGGATTAGGAAAACCTTGCTATGTTCAAGGACCTGTCTTGTCCTGTCTTCAATTTAGAGGGATTTTTTATTAGCCCAGTTGACTTGGGGAAGAGGCTGATCTTCAATTCACTTCTGAGTATACATCAGGAGAAGCACATCCTCATCATCATCTGACAACCCTTCTATGTCTTCATTTAAGCAGTCTTTCATCTCGTGAAGAGTGAGCCTGCTGTAACTACACCTCTGCACCTCGAACTCATTTGTACAATTAGCCCAAAAATCTTCAAGGGCGGATATATGAGCATAGTTCTTTTCAAGTTGGCCAGCGTAGACACCATGAGGATCAAATGATTGTCTCTCGCTGTAAGGCTTGAGGCCGGGTTTATCTAACTCATCTCCCATTGTCTTAACATCTGCAACAGTCCTGCATGTATAGATTCCCAGCCCCAATGGAAAATGGAGGGAGGGTTTCTTTCTATTCCTCAAGACTGTGTGGACATCATGTGCTTGCCTTAAAAACTCCATGAAGACGACCTCATCTGACGGATACCTTGGTAACATGAGCGGGGCACCTGAATAGCCATAGACCTTGAGATAGGTAAAAGTAGGTAATTGTATGAACTAATTGACCCACTTGGCCATCGCTGCCTTGGCAATTGAAGAGATACGAACGTGCAATTCATTGTCCAGGTCCCGCACTGCATCAGAAAAGCCTCGTTCACTCTCTTGTAGTGATGCAGCGATTTCGTGAATTCCAACTAGGGATAGTAGTTATATATATGCTGTACACTCAATGATCCCTCGGTGTTCAACCCTTTGAATTGACCTTGATAGGCCACCAGGTAGACTAGGTAAGAAACAATATGGAACTCATGAAATTGGAAGTATTCTGTTATCTGTTGATGTAGGCTGTCACTGATCAAGTTAGGCCAATCATAGAACTCGGTTTTCTTCATGATGTGGGGTATGGCGTAAAACATCCAAGGCTGAAACTTGGTAGCATCCTCTGAGCCAATTACCTTGTTGAGCAAGGTGATAATGATAACAATCTCATCCTTAAACTCTCCTCGCCCGACGTTCTTAAGCAAAGTCTTATGCTTCTCTTTCATACACCTCTGTGCAATCTTCTTACTGTACCTGTCTTTGTGCATTTCCCATATCCTTTCACATTCACCCTTTGAGATAGTAACACTTTCAGGCCATGGGGGAATGGAAAAACACTTATCGATCATATCAGGCTTTAGACTGCAAATCAATCTACCATCAACTGATTGAATCTCCCTAGTAGCCGGGTTGTAATGCTTGATGCAAGCGATTACGAACTCTAGACTTTGAACTGAGATAGGGATAGACGCTGCTGTGAGGAGTCCAGAGTGTCCAGGTTCTTGATTGAGGTGTTGTCTATGCTCTCCAAAGTGTGAAAATCAAACACTAGCTTGATATGATGCAAGTTTGTCTCAGCTGTTTTGATGAAATCATGATAGAGAGCTGATTCAGTCTTGAAAACATTGGGAGTGTACTCCATTTCAGAAACCTTGAAGAATGACTGTAAACTCGCCTATGCTTAGACAAGTTTTGAGCAACTTACTATTTTCAGAATGCTGATTTTCTTGCTCCAACGGACAAATTTTTTGAAAATTTTTCTAAGATATGGGTTTTGCTCAGAATTTCATTGCAAGACAACCTAGATCATCCGTTTTCGAAAATTTTGAATTTTGCTTGAAAAAGCAGCAAACCCTAATTTCTTCAATTTTTCCCAAAAAAAAGCTGGCACCTGGGTTTTGTTCAGAACAAGATTGGAAATGGACCCAGTTGATTAGTTTTGCAAAACCCTGACGTTTGATCGAAAAAGTAGCCAACCCTAGAATTTGAAAATTTCTTGAAAAAGCTGTGATATGGGTTTTCTTCAGAAGACTGATTTGAGAGGACCCAAATGGTTGAAAACTGAATGCACTGAGGATTTCACTGACATGCAAATAAAAAGTAGCTGCTGCAACTTGATGAAGTTCGTGAAAATTTCTTCAGAAGAATGAGGTGATAAGACCCAGATGGCTGAAAATTTGAAAACCTTGGCCTTCTCCTTGAAAAATTTGATCTTCTGGATGAAAAAGCATGAAAAAGCAAGGGTTTATGTTGATGATCTGAAAAATTTGATGAATAACTAGCAAATTGAGCTCTTGAATCTTGAAAAATTTCTTCAAACTTGCTGCTCCAACTTTCTCCTTTGAATGCTACCTGCAAAAATAATAAAAATTACATGAAAGAAAGGTGTTAAATAGACTTAGGGTTTTGAAATAGGTTTGCTTTTTTTTGCTTTTCTTTCATCCACCCTAAAAATCTCAGCTCATTGAACTTGGACGCCTTCTTCCTCTTTGCAATTTTGAAACTTTGAAAACTTTGCAAATTTCTCTAAGGCATGAGAAGTTGGGCGACCTTCTTGACTTGGGGCGCCCACTTCAAGCAGTGTTAGTCATTTTTTTTGATATTTTAAACTTTTCACCATTTTGACCCCTCATTTTTTTTTATATTTTAAACTTTTCACCATTTTGACCCCCTACTTCACCTTCGATTTCCGGCTTGCAGACTAATCTGATGAGCGAGCTGAATGATTCATCGTGGAGTCTGACCCGTTCTGAGAAGATTGTTCTGGAGGCGTCTCTGGCTAAAATCTTCATCTTGACCTTCGAATTCATGGGAGCCTTTCTCCTCTAGGGGTGCCCATTTTGTCCAGAGTTAGCCATTTTTATGATCTTCAATTTCTTCATTAACTCTTCTTGCACATATGATCTTGTCGAATTTGGTGATCCGAGCATCGGATTGACTGATGATTATGCTCGTTGCGAAGCTGAGGAAATATTAAGAGGGGTCTTCTGGGAGAGACTTTATTAAACAATGAGTTTTAAACCTTCAAAAGCTTGGGCGCCCTTCTTGGCTGGGGGCGCCCAAGTTCACCAGAGTTAGAATATTTTTCACTTTCTGCTACTTGCTTCTGAATTTTGATTCTTAGCTCTCATCAAACCCTCTATTCAGCTTCTTGTATCTGGCGACTGCAAACTCCGATTGACGTGCTGAATATCTCGTTGGAGAACTGGATCAACTGTGAAGAGATCATGTTAGAGCCACATCTGTAGATTCATCTGTTTAGGCCCTTGAAAACTTGGGTGCCTCTTCTTTCCCGGGGCGCCAAAAACCTTCAAACTTAGCCATTTTTGATAACCATCCTCAAGTTTGAAACCTTCATTCTATATGTTCCTCTTTGATCTGAATCTACTGGAGGTTCGATAGTCGGATGATCTGACAGAGATAGGCGTGACGAAGCTGGCTGAATACTGAAGAGATTGAGCATATTCTCAAACCCTAACTACTGAGTTAGGTGCTCCAAAAAGTTGGGCGACCTTTTTCACCAGGGGCGCCCAAAGTTCCCAAACTTAGTCAATTTTTGATAATTTTCATGTTCTTTCATTCTGACTTCTGTGTGGCTCTTCCCTGTTCGGCTTCGAATCCTGGATGACTGGATAATCTGATGACTACACCGTTGGATTCGTTGTGGAGCTGGTAGAGAACTGAACAACTTTGATTGGAGGCGTAAACCCTAATTTCAACTTTTAGTGCCCTAAAAAGATGGGCGCCTATTCTCACCTGGGGCGCCCAAGTCAACCAGTGTTATAAAATTTTCACAATTTTTCACTTTCTTCTCCGTTCTTCGTGCTTGCTCACCAACTTGCCTTCTGTTGAATGCTTTGAGTGTTGAATCTGATGCTTGGCAACTGACTGATCTCCATTGATGACCTCGGAGCTCCTGATATGCTTTTGAAAAAGCAGAATAGACCCACTAGGGCAAAACTGATTATTTTGAGATTTTGATTGCACAAGCTTGATATGAACGTATTTTGAGCCAATCAAAATCAGTTTGGACCCTAACAGACCAACTTTCTATTTTTAGAAAGTTTTGCTAGTATCCGTTTCAAAAGAAACCCAGAAAACCCAGAAAAAGTTACTATTTTTAGAAAATTTCTAAAAATAGCAGTTTTCCTAAAAAGTAGGGATGAAAAATTGAGATCTGGGTTTTGTAGGTTAAGCTGCTCTAAGCAGACTCAGATCGTTAGATTTTGAAAATTTTGCGTTTCAACCCCTCATACAAGACATGCACACCCAAATTTTGACCTTTTTGACTGATTTAACAAGACTTTTACTCATTTCTTCAAAATGTCTAAGTGTAACAAAAATTTTATTTTTGGGTTACAACAATGATATCGTTTAAGATCTTGGTACTCTTCTCAAATTTGGGACTTTTGTTTAGCTTAGTGGTTGTTTCCTCTAGTTCCTTCCTCAAGGAAACAATTTCAGACTCTAGCATCTCACAATTTTCTTCTTTTTTGTTTAATTGGATTCTCACCTCTTCTTCAATCTTTTCGACTTCTTCAAGTTGAATCTTGAGGTTGATGGTCATCTTTCCGATTCCTCAAGACTTTGTGACATTTTTGTCTTCGATTGAGAGTCCTCTCGAAGCCGTAATTTTTGTTTCAAGTTTTTCTTAAGCTTCTTTATTTCACTTAGGGAACAAATGAGTTCTTCTAAATCTACTTCCCCATCTATTTCAGCATTCCCTTCTCGTTCTGACTCCTCTTTTTTTTCTTTATCTTCGCTTTCCAAGATATCACCTTTTGTTTCTATTGCCATGAATAGAATCTCTTCTCTATTGCTAGTGGAAAACCTCTCTTCGGATGAACTACTTTCCTCTTTGGAATAGAGGCTTTTCTTGTGCTCGTGAAAGCTCTTCTTTTACTTAGTTTTCCTTGTTTGTGGCCCTTTTTATGTTGACAATGTTTTCCATCTTTCTTTATATTATGCTCATCTTCCTCATCACTACTTTCATTTTCTGTATATGGGAATTTGGCAGAAAAATCTCCTACCTTTCCACAATTAAACAATTTAAAAGGCAACTTACCTTTGTACTTTGTCGAATCCTTTCTTCAGCTTCCTCACAAAATGAGCTTCTTCTTCGTTTGATTCATCATTGGAACTATTGCTTGGCTTGGGCTCTTTATTCTTCATTTTCAATGAGGCTTTAAAGGCTGCTTCATTTACATGATTTCTCCTTTTTGGTCCTCATTTCATATGTTGTGAGGATCCCATGCAATTCATCCATTTTTAGAGTATCTAGATCTTTTATTTCTTTGATGGCAGAGTCTTTATCATCAAATCTCAAGGGAAAAGACCTTAATTTTTTTTGCACAAGCATTGCCTCTTCAACCTTTTCTCCAAGACATCTGATAGTGTTTAATGATTTCATCCACACAAAGCGGATAGGCTGCAATGTTTTCTTTGTCCTTCATTTTCAAACTTTTGAATTGTCTTCTATGTGTTTGAAGATTAGCTTTCTTCACCTTGTCGTCTCCTTCATAGATGTTCTTTAGTTTGTTTGAGATCTCTTTTGCCGATTAACAATGCATTACCTTGACAAACTTCGATTTTGATAGAGCACACAAAATTGCATTCATGGCTTTTGCATTATTTTGACTTGCCTTCTTTCTTGCCGGATCTGTTGGTGTCGATGATCAAACTACATATCCACTCACAGTTGAAGTAGGTTCTTTTACTTTTATCTGTCATATTTATTATTTATAAGTGGCTACCAAAAATGGAATTTTTTTGTTGATCATCTATTTATCGAATGTTGGAGATTAAAAGGATATGAGAGAACCATACCACTAGAGCAAATGGACTTTTGTCATTGATTGTTTGTTGATTGGAAGATGGAGATTGGGGTGAGAGCCATATTTATTAGAATAATTGGGCATGCAGTTTTGATTGTTTGTTGATTGAATGATGGAGATTTGGCACAAGTCGATTTCTTTTAGTAAATATGTCTATGGATTTCACTTGCATCTCCATGATTCTAACAATAAACAATCATTGATGGAAGTCCATTTCCACTAGTAAATGTGGTTGTCTTGCATCCTTAAAATATGAGGTCCAAAAAAGGCTTTAAACCATCTGATTTGTTGAGATCAATGGTCCTGATTTAAGGTCCCATAACTAAATTAGCATTAAACGTTTTTACATGTGAATTCATGGACATTATTTGCCCAAGTAAATTATTCTTTTGCCTTTGGAAGAATTTGTCCTTAGAAATTAACTTTCCTTTTTAGCATAATTAAAAAAATTGCTAGGAAAATAAACTATTTTTAGTACTAGGTATAAATTTGCCAAGTTAACTTTTTTAAAGAAATAGGTCTTGATTCACATAAGGAATTAAGGTTGTCTATTAGGATTCACAAAGATTTTGTGAAAAATTTTGGGGTTCTTTTCTGAAAAATTTACATGATTTTTGAGGCAAGAATCCTCTTGCATTTTCTAAAGTAGTATTTGAAGTAGAAATTTTATCTTGTATGATTCTTGACAAGGAATATGAATTGGATAAAGCATTGCTAATTATCTCAAAAGTTACTCATATCAAAGCCAACTATTGATGCTTAAGATTGTTTCAACTATTCAACTTAGGTTTGTCGAGGGAAGGCAAAGTAAAAACAATGTTGGATCAGCCTAGGAAATCATTCACTCTCCTTATACCCAAAGAAGGTTTGAACTTTTAATTAAGCTAAACAAGCCCAAGGCATTTGATTTTAGTAATTGGAGTCTAATTTTTGGTAAATTGATTTTTGGCTTTAGTTTTGTATTCATTTAGTGGGTAGCATTTTACATTTCCAACATTTCTTGTCACTCAGTCAATGGAGTTGCAAGTTGGAGATTTCATACAATAAAAGGGTTAAGGTGAGGTGATCCTTTATGGCCATATCTTCTCATAATAATTATCAAAGGCCTCAATCAAACATTACCTTTGGAAAAAGCACCAAATCAACTCCATGGCCTTGCAATCGGACCACATAGGGTTAGGTTTTTCAATCTTCTTTATGACTCTTTGTTTTTGTCTACAATAACTGTTGGGGAAAGTAGAAGTTTGAATATGACATTCAAAGATTCTAGGTCTTTTTCTCACAAACTCCATCTAAGAAAAAGGAGTAAATATTTTTCTCGGTTTTGATGAAGATCAATTTCCCAACAAAATTTTAGGCTTCTCACTTCATAAAAAAAAAAACAATTTTTGACCCTTCGAGATGACTTAATCTAGAGGGTTTGAAACAAACTTGATGATTGGACCAACATGTACTTTGCATTAATTGGGAAATTATTGAAACAACTATGGTATACTTTGTAAATGTTCTTTATATATTGCCTCATCAATGAGAGTGAAAAATGAGTTAGACTTTAACACATCTTATGGTGGGTCCTAGAATACAAGTTCAAGTAGCTCTTTAGTTTTCAAAATAAAATCACAAAATGGCAACCAATATGACAAGTTCATTGTAGTCGTCTTATTTCCTATCATTTAGTTTTTATTAATCTAGGTGGCGTTTGGAGCCATCTGTGGAAAGGTTTTGGGGATTCAAAGGCATGATCCTTCTCCTAAATAACGACAATGTGAATCAAACTAAGATGTAGCTGAAATCTAACGTTCCCTACATTAATCTCCATTACTTTGCTTGAAAACAACAATTCACAAAGTATGCCAACATAACACTCGAAATATGCTAACCAATTTTTTTGATGAATTGAACACAACATAACCAGCAATAGTTAACTGGATTAGCGTTAGCATCAAATTGAAAACTGAACTTGGAATGGAAACTACTCAACGTCAAGAATGTGCACTCAAGATCCCACTGAGGGCGAGGTGCTAACATATGACGGAGTCTAGAAATTGAAATTAAAAACTATCAGGCGGATAACTAGCCATGAGAAACAATTCCACGCTACCACCAAACAGTGGGGGGAAAAGATTACAATAAAAATAATCTATCTGGCCATGGCATTCACAGAGTCGGGATTCACCACTATGAGGGCATATGCATTATAACCACTTAACTAATCAAGCAGAAACCATCCGGTGGGACTTATGAGAAGATAAAGAAAGAATTAAAGAATAAACTGAACAAAGCATTTTTACCGCTTACGCTACCATTAACGAGCCTCGCCATGACTCGCCATGACTCGGCGAGTCCCGGGCCGAGCCAGCCTGGCCGAGTCTGGGGAGCTCGGACTCGGACACGCCGAGTCCAGAGCCGGACTCGCCGGACTCGCCGGACTCGCCCAGACTCGGAGAGTCCCGACCCTGTGACCCGGCCGCCGCAGCAAGAAGTTAAAACACTAAAAAAACATAAAACTAAAAGTTAAAGTTAGTTTTTTTTTTGTTCTATATGTTCTCTCCAACCCTAAAAGCAACTTCATTTCACTCTTTTGGCAAAATAGGAGGAGAAGAGAGAGTTGTGAAGAAAAATAGGAGAAGAGAGGGCAACCAGCAAATTGTTTAAAACAAAAGCAAGGTCATATATCATTTGGGAAGCTTCATACTGCTAGGGAGGTGCATTGAAAGTTCATTGCTAGTGATTGGGAGGAGTTTGCATTGCATTCCAAGCCAAATCTAAGAGGTAAGTTTGATTTTAACGGTTTTTTTTATGTTTTTTTAACAAATAATTCATTGTAATTTGTAAAATCATTGTTTTTAAATTTTTATAGTTTGCATTTTTATTTACAAACCCTACTTGCAACTTAAATAATTTTACAAACCCTACTTGTTATTGCCGCCACATTCATTTGCAAATCAAACCATATTATTATTTTCACAATGTCTCAAACCCCAGTCAGAAAAGACCCTGCTTGGAAACATGCTGAAATCTTTCCCGGAATGAAAAGAGGAGAAGCAAAATGTAAATACCGCAAAACAATATATCATGGAGGCATAAATAGATTGAAATACCACCTTGCACGCATACCCATCCATGATGCAGTGGGTTGCACCCTAGCACCTATTGAGGCTGTTCGTGAAGTGCAGGTGCAATTAGAAAATTTTGAAAAGCAAAAAGAAATTAGAAAGAGACAGAGGGAGGAGTTGGCAGGTGTTGGAGTTGGACAGGGACTTGGTGCTGTTGGAGATGCTTCTTCCATGCCTCCATACCGTCCTAGTGCTAGTGCTTCTGCTAGTGCTTCTGCTTTTGCACCATCTATTCCTATGCGTACTCCTAGTGCTGGTGGCGCTGCTACTGCTAGTGGTAGTGGCAGTATTAGTATTGGCCCTAGAGTTCGTAAATCTAGGGTGGACTCATATTTTGTACCACGCACTACTCCTGGTTCCCAACCGCCGCTTGAGAGCATGGGTTGGAACAAGGATGCACACGATGCAGCAAAAAAAACAATTGCAGACTTTTGGTACTACTGCACCATTCCCTTCCATGTAGCCAGGTAATTCTTTTTTCGTTTAATTCTTTTAAAATTTATATTTAAATTTTATTGTTTTAGAATTTAGATGTATCTCACTATCGAATTCAAATTTAAAGTTAAAAACTTAAATCTTTTCATTTTATGACATGTTTTAGGTCTCCTTTTTGGCAAACCATGGTTGATGCAATAACCATATGTGGGGCGGGGTTCAAAGCCCCCAGCGAAGATGAATTAAAGGGCCCACTTTTGACTCAAAAGGTGGCGGATGTGAAAGCACAATTAGAGGAGCAGCGTGTGCAATGGAGGAGGATTGGTTGCACCATCATGACTGATGGTTGTACCGATAGGAGAAATAGGACGCTGTTGAACTTTCTAGTTTCCTCTGGAGGTAATTGTACTTACCTTAATACATTGATATTTGAATTTGATTTAGTGATTAATAATTTAATAAGGCTGATTTATGTTTTTAATTTATTGAATAATTGGTGTACTTTATCATGTTGCAATCCTTGATTCGGTCAAGGGCACCTTTGAGGCGCATGTTTGCTAGTGAGGAGTGGTCTTCCTCATCCTTTTCTACAAGCACTGCAGGGATTGCTGTGGCTGATTGCATATTTGATGAGGCAGGGTTTTGGACACCAGCAGATGAGATTGTGAAGGTAACATTTAATTCTTTATTATGTTTTAATTTTTAATCATATCTTACTTTTATTTGTTCATTTTCATTGACAGTCACACTTACTTATTTGTGAAACATGTTTGCACTTTGCAGTTTATTGAGCCCTTGCTAGTTCTCCTACGAGTTGCAGATGGGGAGAAGCCCACAATGGGCTACATATATGAGGGCATGGATAGGGCCAAAGAGGCCATTAGATCAGTCTATGGTGGAGTTGATGATAAGTATCGTCCCATTTGGGAGATCATTGATAGGAGATGGCAAAACCAACTCCATAGGCCCATCCATGCAGCCGCATGTTTCCTAAATCCGGCCTTCCACTTCCGCCGTGATCTCCGTGCAGATAGAGAAATTCTTAGTGGGATCTACTCGACGATAGAGAGAATGTTGCCCTCTGTTACTACACAGATAGTGCAGGAGATAGATGCCTTCACTAAGGCACGAGGAGACTTCTTTGCACGTCAAATGTGCAAAGATAGTAGGACAAAATTAATGCCAGGTAAAAATATATTTAAGGCAATAATTTTCATCTTTTTATATTATAATTTATTATTAAATGTTGAACTTGAACTTGAAACTTGAAATGAGATTGATTTTGTTTCTTTTTCTCATCTCAGGTGGATGGTGGGAGATGTTTGGTTCTGATACACCGAACCTGCAAAATGTTGCCATAATGGTATTGAGCCAGCCATGCAAGCTCATCCACAGGAGCGAATTGAGTATACTGAGCACATACACCCCAAGAAGCGCAATAGATTGACAGTGGAGAGGATGAATGACCTGGTATATGTTCATTACAACCTTCGGCTCAGATACAGGAAGGCTTTTGACCACGACAACACCCCGATCTGTTTAGAGGAGGTTGATCCACAGTCTGAGTGGATCACTGAGGCTACAGACGCAGTCTTTAGTGACGAGGACCTTGATTGGGTGGACCAGGCAGAGAGAGAGGCTGAGGTTGTAGCCATGTCTGAGGAGGAGGCTAGAGCACGAGGAGACATAGCTACTGGTGGTGAGAGTGGTATGGGGACTCAGACACAGGCAGAGACTATGGCTGCAACTGCAACATCATCCAGGACCTTTAGACGCCTTCGTAGGAAGGATGCTGGCTCCACTGTGCCATAGGCATAGAGTGATAGACTTATAGCTATTGTTTTGAATCTTTTGATATTTCATATTTGTATGGAACATTTGATGTCATGGATTTCATTTTCCATGAGTTTTGTATACATTTGACTAATTTTATATATCGAAGTATGTTATTTCCTTCAGCAGCGCAACTACAATTTGTGTACTTTATACTTATGTGATCATTGTATATTTGTGTATGTGATCAAATTTGCTTTTATTTGTGTTGGATTCAATAAAGGGTGCTTGAAACAAGTTTTAAATCTTTAAAAATCTCTAATTTTCTAAGGTTTTTTCAACTTTTTTCATTTTGCCGAGTCTGCGCCGAGTCCGAGTCCGAGTCGCCGAGTCGCCGAGTCGAGTCACCCTGGCCGAGTCCGAGCCGAGTCCGAGTCTGTGAATTATGGTTTGTACAAATGAGAAATAAGCTGCAAATTACATAGGAAATACAATAATCTTCATACACAAGATTAATAGATGTTTTTCAATGATTGTTTAACTCTCTAACAGCTGATAATGAATCAGAAATCAGAACTTCTACAATCTGATACAAAAAACTGTAAACTGGAAATATCAATCTGCAACTATGAGAATCAATGAAATGTTCATAACTCACTCAATTCTCCTCCGAATGACGTGAAATAAGTTGCAAATACTCCCTAGAAGTCTGGCGCCCAAGATGCAATCCAGAAACAGCCACCAAAGTCTCCAGATTATTTGGCACGAATTCCAATGCACCTCTAGATGGTACGGCCTTCACCAAAAATCGATTTTGCAAGTAAAAATTAAATACTTGGAATTAAATTCCAATACTTTGTGGAAAGTGGCGCCTTCAGTCAACAAATGGATGGCCAAAGTACCCAGAACAAAATAAAATTCACTCCAAAAGATATGAACAAAACTCAGCTTCAGCTGTAGCAAAAACCAGGAACTCAAACTGTGAAAATACTCCAAAATTCATTAATCTTTGATGCTCAATCTGCTAGTCTGATGTTGAGAAGCAGCAATGTAGCCAACTAGGTGTTATATTGCAAACACGAAATTGGATGAAAGGCTAGGAGGTAGACATCCTCGAAGCAATATGTCAATTGTCATTTCGACAGCATAACTTTAGCATAATTTTCATGGATGAAATGCTGGAGCAAAAACCTTTAATAAATAAGAGCTCAACATAACTCTTCAATTGCCTGAGAAGCAGCTCAAAAGACACAAGAGACCTTTCCAATTCCCAAAGACCAGTCAACTTCTCAAGTGGCGTCCCAAAAGCCTCCAAGAATTTCACTTTATTCAAAAAAATATAAAAGTGGCGTCCACTTTTGCTCAAGGAATAAAGTTCTTAATAAAATTAATAAAGCACTTTATGAAGGCGTACCCTTCATGGCCCCACTTTAAAAACAACTTAAGTTATCTCCTTAGGCCAAGGGGGTGTCAACAGTGAATTAAAACATAATGCCTTTAATTGAATATTTTTCACCAAATAAAGCTCTCTGAAGACCAAGCCAATATAATAACAACTGCTCCAACCGAGAAGGACTAAGAATGGACAACTGCAACTGCCACAACTAGCATTTACTAAAAATAGTAAATAACATGAAATGCCACAAAACTCCAAGCCAAGAAACCCTAATTTCACCTCATTCTAGTCTACGGGTTCCGGAATAGACTGATGAATTGCAAAGCTAATCACTGATGAGAAGGGGACATTACAAACACCTGCTGCATACATCAAAAACTAAATAAAAAAAGAATGTTCGTGTATACTAGAAACAAGAAAACACACATGCTAGAATAAATGCTGAACATAATTAAAGCTGAAAGGTAAATGCTTGAAAAATAAACATTTTTATTTGATTTTAAGATTTTTATGATTTTGTGAATACCTATAGGTTAATGGAGATAGATGAGCAAACAAGAACTATTCTAAATTACACAACAATTGAAATATTCCCCATTAATTTTTTCTCAAAATACAATACACAAACCAACAATAAGTCACTGATTAGCATTAGCTCCAAAAGCAAATCAGCATGGAAGTAACTCTAACCAAGAATGTTCACCAAGATCCCAATGTGGGCAAGGTGATAGCATATGGTCAGAGGATCATTAGGAGTAAACTGAACTGAAATTACAATTCATCTGCTGATGCAGGCATCCACAAGCAGTGGGAATACTCCACTTATTCGGTAGGTGAGATTATTACATTATTAAAGGCGGCAAGCCAGCCATTTAAATCCTCACTTCCACTTATTAACGTGGGGGGAATACAGTCCACACAACCACTTATTTAGTGGGGAGAAACTTACAATTAAAGAAAGATAATTATTTAAACTCAACCATTCAATCGTGGGAGTATGAAATTTAAACTAATTGCAGCAAATAAAATAAATAGCTGTTAGTACTACTAATCAGCTTTACAATGAATTAAACAGCTGCAAATAAGAAAAATATGCTTCCAAATCAATCAATGGTTAGAGTAACACTTCCTCTAACTCTTACAATACAATAATGATATAGAAATGAAGCTCAAACCAGCATTATATCAAAAACTAACAAGTCTGATCAGAAATAGAGAATACAGAAAATCAGACTAGCAAACTGTACATCAATGAAATGCACATAACTTTATCAATTTACCTCCAAATTGAGTGCAATCAATTGCAATGAACCTCTGAAGGATAGGCGCCCATGTCATGATGATGAAATAGCTTCAAAAAGCAACCATTAATTTACTTGCACAATTCTCAATGCTCCCAACATGGTATGGCCCTTAGCAAGGGCGATTTTGCAAGAATAAAAATAAATACTTTGAAATAAATTCTGATCTTCTATGGGAAGGGGCGCCCAAGTGCTAGGAATCCATATCTTCAATACCCATAAGCATATTAAAATCTTACAAAGAGCTGTTAATGAAAATCACCTTCAGCCATGAATGAACCAACAAGCTCAAAAACTGAAAAATACTTCAAATTCTCCAACAATGAAGCTCAATGTGCACTTCTGAATGAAGCACACTCTCAATCCACCATCTAGGGAACCATAGTTTCAGGTCCGAAGAATGGAGACAAATTGCTAAGCTTTCCTTTAGCCGGATTCTGGATTTCAAACCAGCAAAAGATAACTTTACAATATTTCCAAAGATAACGCCTCAAATAACATCATATATAAAGCTCAATTGGCAATGAAGCAACAAGAGACTCTTCAAATTCCAAGAAGTTGAATCACTTCAACTCCCAAAAGGAATGCCACTTTAAGTATTTCACTTTTTTAATTTTTTTAATATTAATCAACCTCTTTTAGGCATCCAACTTCACTTTGCAACAATAAAGCATTTAATAATTCATTAAATGCACCATTGACCCCTTAATGACCCCCTTTTAAAAACAACATGAAGTGATCATTCTTAGGCGTGGGGGTACAACTGAGAAACATAAAAATGACTAAGTATAAAACTTAATCCATGGAGATAACCAAAGCCAAACTGAAACTGAAGGATAGCAAAATGACTTGAGCTGAATTGCTGATGATGCTACTGCCAAAATTAGACTTACTAAAAATAGCCAACTGCTATAAATAGTAAGTTCACATCAAAACAACAGAAAGCTAAACTGAACATTGAACTGCAAAGGATTGAACTGCTGCTAGACAGATACTGCCAAAAGATAGACTTGCTAAAAATAGTGAACTGCTATAAATAGTAAGTTTGCACAACAACCTCAGAACGCCAACTGAGCAGTATCTGAAAGAGGAAACCCTAATTTTCCACCTCAGCTTAGCCTACGGATTTCCGGAAATAGGCTAAATCCAAATGAAGAGTGTAGGGCCAAAATGGGGACATTACAGTCGGCCCTTCCCAAAATTGCTTGTCCTCAAGCAATGCCATCACACTCCAAAGAAACAATTTGATCTTTACCATGCCAAATAGGATCCCAGGGTCCCAAATCATCCTAGGAGAAGGATAGCACCAACTGATGTAAGCACTGCACTGCTGGATGCCAACACAAGAAATCACTAGATTAAAATTAAACTGAAACATCATGGGAATAAATTCTAGAAGACCATCATTGGCTTCATTATCTTCAACTGTGGAATAGAAAACCCAAGTTATACCAGGATTCCAAATCTTTCTCAGGAACACCGTTCCTCTAATCCGTTGTGCTACTCTGATTAAAACAATTGAATACTCAAAGTGGATCAACATGTCACAATCCACAAAAGACAATGCACCAAACATGTTAGTGCCCGGGTCCCATATCAGTCTGTAGGACCTCCAAATCTTGTTGTCATAATTCTTATCAGCAACAAAAATATTTTCAAACATGCTTCTAAACCAATGCCAAACCAAGAGCAACACTCCACACTCCATCCCTATCCAAGAGGATGCACAATGCTTCCTTTGAAGCAAACTGATTTCACTGAAAGAACTCCAAGAAATATTCACATGTCTCACATCAAGAGTCTCAATTTGACAAATCAAATCAGCTAATAACTCGCTGTCCCAAAAAGTAATTAATGACTTGGTACCACAAAATTCATTGTCAACCATCAATGAACAACCCATACTTGAACTTTGACCATACTGAAACATTCCCTTGCTCATTTGTGACAGAAATTCAATCCAAATAGGAGGTGGAGAGGCCTGGAAATGAAATAACCAGCTTCCTAAGAGGTCTGAAATAATCATCTTGAGATCTGATTTTTGGAAAATCAGCATCCAAGAAGACAAACAGCAGCTGCAACACAAGAATTTTTTATCAAAATGAGCATAACTGCTCATGAACCACACTGGTGGCACCTTTAGCAAGAGACCCCATGCCACCACAAACCAACTTCTGATCATATTTTCTTCCCAGAACACCAATGTATGATCAGAAATAAAGAGGCAATGACATAGAAAGAAGGGAGCAGCAAACATAAAACATAATTTTTGACACTTATCTCTCCATCCAACCTTCTTTTTATGCATTCCATTCTTCAAAAGAAAATGCTTGAGATCCCAAACACTGCTTTTCAATTGAAGACATTTTCCAACACATAAGCAAATGGTCACAACTACACTCTGAATATTATATGCTGGTCTATCTATTTTGAAATTACCTTCTTCCCAAGTAATGCCAGGATCCCAAACTAACAACCATGAAGAACCACTTCTCAAACTGATAATTGCTCTCACACGAATCCTTTGATTCACTCGTTCCATCTGCAATGCCACTTCTTGAAATTCCAAGAAGTATTCAACCAACCTTTGTTCATTGAAGAAATCAAATCTAGAATCTTGTGATATGACTTGCCGGAAAGATTCCATGAATCCTTCATCAAATACAATTCTGAAATCTATCACTCTAAGAGAAGATGGTGATGAACTAAAATCTGATATGAGTCTCACAAGCATCCTCATCAAAAAATAAATTAAACCTTCATCAACAAACCCATCAACTCTTTGTTGATGAACAATAAGAATGCCTTCATTTCTTTGTGTTTCAAGAGTTACCAATTCTTGCTGAATGGTTGCACTAGGAGCAGCAGTAGATTCAACTTCGTGCAACTCACGTATTAACTCTCCAATGCTGGAAGACAAACTCAAATCCCCTTCTTCAGTAATCTCTGAAGCAATTTCTTCGTCATTTTCAAAAAGAGGATTTACATAAACCTTACTAGAACCTTCTTCATACAAGAGATTGTCAAAAGCTTGATAAGCTTGAGAATATGAATGCTTTGGTCTCTTAGGACAGCATTCCAAATCATATGTTTCTTGTATGAGATCAAACTCATCAAGAATTTCTTGAAGCTCCTCTGCTCTTCTTCTATTTTCTTGCTCCCATGAATATTGAACAGCAGAAATTTGATTCTCTGCTTCAATTAGAGTCTCATGCACTTCTTGCAACTTTGTTTTGGTAAGCTCATTCCACTCCAATGCCTTGTCAGCAATATTGGCCACTATGTCTTTGTCATGAATGATGTGCAAAAGACTAGATTTAATTTCCTCCAAGGAAAATTTAATGGACCTCATGTCATCAATAGAAATGCAACATACAACTCCCCTAGGCACATCATAAATCAACTGTTCTACATGTCTATGAATTCTATCAAGATTTGACAAAATTTGAATTCCATTATCAGCAATGTGTGAACTTGAGTTGCAATCATTATATACTGGCTGAGATGATGTAGAACAACTTTGATGGATAAAGATTTCAAAAATGGTTTGAGTTGTACTCCTCAATTTGTCTTGCATGTGATGAACACTCTTCATCATTCCATCCATAGTGCCTTCCAATTCCTTAGCTTTTTGCCTTAACTTGATTTCTGGTGAAGAGAAATCTGCCTTATAATTACTAGAAGCTTCTCCTTCCATGTTGTCTTCTACACATGATTCAAAAGAATTGATCAAATCAGCTTTGAAGTGGGAAGAGACTTCAACTTCCTCTTTGACTTGACTTTCAAACCAACATTCTTTGGAATTGTGAAGAAGCAAATTGTTGATTGAACACATATCTTCTACTAACCAAACTTCTCCTTCATTTGAATCTGCACTTATGGCCTCTTCATGCATCTCTGCTTCAACTTTTGTTTCCAAAAGTTCTTTCTTTGAATCTTCAACATGAGGCTTCTTAACACCAGTCAACTCACTGTTCTCCTTTGTAGAAAACAAGAGTACCTCACTAGTCTTCAAGGCTTCCACTGATACATTACATTCTTCTACAGAATGCTTTACATGCAAATTCGTAGATGCCCTTGAACTTTTGCAATGTCTTCAAAGGGATTCCAACTTTCATTCTCTTCAGCTTTAGATATCTCTTCTCTATTTTCAACAATCTTCTTCAAAAGTGGTTTCAACTTATCTTCACATTGACTGAAAATTTCTTTAACTAACAAATCAGCAGTGGGAGAAATCTGCTCTTCACGTTTATAAGCATCCAAGAGAAGAGTTTGGACACTTTCAGGAAGCCTATCAGCTTCTTTAATTGTAGAGATTAGAACATTCATGACAGCTGCAAGCATACTCTCTTCTTGCTCACTCCAGGTCGAGCTGAAAAGATAATTAAACAAGTGATAAATCTGATTCTCCATCTCAAATTCTATCAATAAGATGCAAGCACCAACTTCAGAAAATGTTTTTAAAATAGCAGCTCTTCTTGGAAACAAGCTACTACCAGTTTCATCCAAATCTTGAAAACATTCCACTATCATCTTTAATATGATCTTCATAGTTTCATCATCATAGGGCAACTGGGGAATTACAATTCTCATTATCTCCATGAAACAAGAAGAAATCAGCAGCTTGGTTTCTTCATCAGGATGCCCCAACCAATAGGGCTGATTCAAGGAATTCACTTCAGGAGCTAGTGTCAACTCCATTTTCTCTGAAGGTGATGGCTTCACTTGTCTCAAACATTGTTCTAACAAATGAAGAATGTTCTCTTCATTTTCCTTTGACTGAAATTCTTTACTAAGTCTCTTTCCAACCATAAAGAGAGTCTCTGCCAACTTCATCTCTTCTTCATTAGCCATGCCTAACTGCCAACCTCTGGATACCACAAGGAACTGAACTAGAATCTGCACTGACTTTCGGTGTAGTACCGGAGATCTCTATCACTCATTTGCCTAAGCATGAAGCACTGATCAACAGGATGGCAGGATCTTCTGCTCTGATACCACTGAAATATTCCCCTTAATTTTTTTCTCAAAATTTAACACACAAATCAGCAACAAGTCAATGATTAGCGTTAGCTCCAAAAGCAAATCAGCATGAAAGTAACTTTCAACCAAGAATGTTCACCAAGATCCCAATGTGGGCGCAGGATAGTATATGGTCGAGGATCATTAGGGAGTAAACCGAACGAATTACACCATCCGTCATGCATCCACAAGCAAAGGGCGGGGATACTCACTTATTCAAAGGTGAGATTATTATATTAAAGGCGGCAAGCCAGCCATTTAAATCCTCACTTCCACTTATTAATGTGGGGGGAAGACAATTCAATAATAACCACTTATTTAGTGGGGGAAACTGCAATTAAGAAAGAGCATTATTTAAACTCAACCACTAATCGTGGGAATGGGAAATTCAAACTAATTGCAGCAAATAAAATAAATATTTATACTACTAATCAGCTTTACAATGAATTAAATAATTGCAAATAAGAAAGATATGCTCTAAATCAATCAATGGTATAACACTCCTCTAACCTTACAATACACGATATAGGAAATAGTTCAAACCAGTATAACATCAAAAACTAAACAAGTCCGGACGTAAATAGAATACAGAAAATCATACCAGCAAACTGTACATCAATGAAATGCACATAACTTTATCAATTTACCTCCAAATTGAGTGAAATCAATTGCAATGAACCTCTGGAGGATAGGCGCCCATGTCATGATGATGAAACAGCTTCAAAAAACAACCATTAATTTACTTGCACAATTCTCAATGCTCCCAACATGGTATGGCCCTTAGCAAGGGCGATTTTGCAAGAATAAAAATAAATACTTTGAAATAAATTCTGATCTTCTATGGGAAGGGGCGCCCAAGTGCTAGGAATCCATATCTTCAATACCCATAAGCATATTAAAATCGTACAAAGAGCTGTTAATGAAAATCACCTTCAGCCATGAATGAACCAGCAAGCTCAAAAACTGAAAAATACTCCAAATTCTCCAACAATGAAGCTCAATGTGCACTTCTGAATGAAGCACACTCTCAATCCACCATCTAGGGAACCATAGTTTCAGGTCCGAAGAATGGAGACAAATTGCTAAGCTTTCCCTTAGCCGGATTCTCGATTTCAAACCAGCAGATAACTTTACGAATTCTGGATTTCAAACCAGCAGTTAACTTACAAAATATTTCCAAAGATAATCAGCTCTTCAAACAACATCAATATATATAAGCTTCAATTGGCAAATGAAGCAACAAGAGATTCCTTCAAATTCCAAGAAGTTGAATCATCTTCAACTTCAAAAGGAATTTCACTTTTAAGCATTTCACTTTTTGAAATAATAAAATATTAATCAACCTCTTTAGGCATCCAACTTCACTTTGCAACAATAAAGCATTTAATAATTCATTAAATGCACCATTGACCCCTTAATGACCCCTTTTAAAAACAACATGAAGTGATCATTCCTAGGCGTGGGGGTACAACTAAGAAACATAAAAATGACTAAGTATAAAACTTAATCCATGGAGATAACCAAAGCCAAACTGAAACTGAAGGATAGCAAAATGACTTGAGCTGAATTGTCGATGATGCTATCACAAAATTAGATTCTACTAAAAATAGCCAACCGGCTATAAATGCAAGTTCACATCAAAACAACAAAAGCTAACCGGCCATTGAACCGCGAAGGATTGAATTGCCGCTAGACGCATTAATCGCCAAAAGATAGACTTGCTAAAAATAGGGAACTGCTATAAATAGTAAGTCTGCACAACAACCTCTGAAAGCCAACTGAGCAGTATCTGAAAGAGGAAACCCTAATTTTCCGCCTCAACTTAGCCTACGACGCAAAAATAGGCCAAACCAAAATGAAGAGTGTAGGGCCAAAATGGGGACATTACAACAATCTAATATTTGACATAATAAAATAAGTTACTAATCTGTTTTTGGATTTGGGTACGAAGTACAGAATCAAAATGAGATTCGCAAAATTTTTTTTAGTTGGGTACCGTAATACAAAAACATATAGTGTAAATTAGTAATATATACATTTGCAAGAGTAATTAAGTTCAAAAATAATAACTCACCATATTAATAGTCTAATAACATAGCAAAAATACATCACCACTTTCATAGTCATTAAGTCAAATATTAAAATATTAGTGATTACTCAAAAGTCGAATGTCATGATATAAAATTATAAATTTAAGTTCAAACATAAAATGTCAAACGTTTACAATCAGCCATTATTGATCATTGATCAATCTGAATCATATGGGTCATCAAACAAACTAGCATTATTAGATGCTACATTTTGTGTAGAACTACAAATAGCATTCGTGGCACTAGCACAAGCACTGCCACTAGCAGCAGCAGTAGCACTAACACTACCACTCTCATGATTAGTAGTTGCTTCGGGCTCATAATCATCATCAATATCAAGTGCAGCTAAATGACTTGTGGAAGCATCCAAGTCAAGCTGCTCTGGCTCAATATCCCACCTCCTTGCATCTCCTTCTTTGTAGGAACTTTGCTTGTGTCTAAGGAGGCGCAAGTTTGAATGCACATACACCAAGTCCTCTGCCTTTTTTGAATGCAACCTATTGCGTTTTATTGAGTGGATGAAGGAGTATGTGCTCCAATTCCTCTCAGAAGAAGATGAACTAGCAACCTATTAAGACCAAATTAAATAGTTAAGAGTTACAAAATTTAACTAAACAAAATTATTAATTAATATAAAATTATTAATTAAAATTAAAATTACAAAATATAAAACTTACTTGGGATAAGATTTTTATTGCAATTGGTTGGAGGTGCATGTATTCTTGCCCATGGAAGTACCACCAACTATGAGCATCCACCCTGTACTTGTCTCGAAGAGCATCAAGATTCTGATCAACACTACCGGAGCATGCAAAAGCCATGAACTTAGCCCTCACTCGATCACGTCGGTCACGATCAGTGAAGAGTCTCTGAAGTGCTGCCTTGTACCCTTGAGCCACTTCAACATCCCTATATGGAGCAACTCTTGATGAAGCAGAAAGAATCTTAGGACTATAATATTTGGGACTCAATGCAAAAGCAAGAAGATGCAATGGAGTGGTCATTCTGTTCCATCTATCAACCACGATTTCCTGTAGCTCTTTGAAGAACTTTTCATCAGTATCTTCCACTTTTGCATTGATGATGGTTTTCATCTTCTCAATCATTGAGTTGATACCATCATATACTTCTCCCAAACAAGTTCTATCCATGTTTGTGTAACAGATCATGCTCAATATAGGCTTAGTGAAACTGACCAGGTACTCAACACGATCCCACCAACAATCATCTAGGATCCTTTGCCTGACCCTATTTTCCCTTTCACTGCTAGATTGCCTCCATATGGCCCAATTAGGGCTGATTACCATGGCACAAAGTGCCTCACGAACCTTTATAAGTCGCCTCAACACAATTGTCTTGGAGGCAAAACGGGTCTCTGCAACCTATTTGGAAATCAAATAGAAATAAAATGTAATTTTAAATTTATTTAATCAAAATTTAAAAAATTAAAAGAAAAATCCAAAAAAATTTAAAAATATTGAGAATTAATTCTTACCTTCAACAATTCCAATTTTGAGAATTGTCTAAATATTCCTTGTGGTCATATGGTGGTTGGTGACAAACATTTGGATGTTCACTCTCAAAGATACACCCTTGATCCACTCAATTTTGGATCCAATTCTTGTAGCATTAGATTGAGGGAGTGGATAGCAACAAGGTGTCCAAAATGTGTGGATACTTCTCCTCAATCAATAACCCAAAGAGCTCCTCTACAATTTTGGCATTGTCGGGTTACAACTTGTACAACATTTTGATGGCCCACTTCTTCAATAATAGTCTTGGGCAAAGGATGTTAGCAATAAAATGGACCATTCACCCGGCCCCTCATAACCAATCGTGTTTAAAACATTGCCTCTAGGGACATGGCAATAACATTGGATCAATGGGCGATTTTTTGCATCTTTCCATCCATCAGAAACGATGGTCACCCCTGTTTCGATCCATGAATCCCTTATGGGCTTCAAAGAGTCCGCTACATGTTTCACCTCTTTCTCCAATAAGGTGCAACGCACCTTCTCAAAACCTGGGCCCTTATACCCCTTTGGAGCCTCATTAATAGATTTCACCATTTTTTGCCAATATGGTGAACGAACAACGTTGAATGCCAATCCATTGGCATAGACACATCTTGCTATGTCTTGATCAGCAATGTCTCTTGCCTCATTCTGAAATGAAGCTTCCAACGGTCCCTTAGATCTTTTATTTGATGAGGGCACAGTTTGCTCTTGAGGGATGTTCATAAATGGATGGCTTTTTGTAGGTGGAATATAAGTAGGTGGTGTAGGGGGTTTCATGGATCGAGATCCTTTCCTCAAAGGATGGCTTGTTTTAAGACTAACAACTTTTTGCTTTGCTTTTTCTTGCTCAGCAATATATTTCAACACTATGTCATCTGGAAGGCCTTTGCCATCACCTTTTGGAGATCCTGGACAAGGTTTGATGCCAGTATCAGAGATCCTACACAAGTGGGCTTTCACTCAACTGTATGAGCTTGTATATCGAACTTTGCAATGACTACAAATCCAAATAGATACTCCACCACCTGGACATTGTTGAACCATTTCTACATATTTCCAAAGGGGAGAGGTTGCATTTATTTTGAAACGAGATTGGGCTGTGGTGTTAGAAGCGGATGCCATTGTAATAACTAAGGCACAACATATTAAAATAATTTTGGTATTGAAATTTGAAACTAAAAAACTTAAAAGAATGAGAACAATTAACAAAACAATAAAAACAAAACAAAATAGTTCATTGAATCATTTGTTAAAAAAAATGTAAGAAAAAAATTAAAAAAAACTTCAAAGAAACCTACCTCTTTTGAACAAATCTTGCTCTACGATCTTCTTGGCAACAAACAAAGACTTGCAAGTGCTTAGGAATAGCACAACAATGAACTCTGAACAACCAACGATCAGCCTTCAAGTCTAATCAAGCTTGTGCAAGCAAGAGAGAAAGTTCAGCAATGGAGGCAAAAAAACTTGTTTTTCATTCACAAATTGTTAAATGAGATTGTTTTTACCTATTTAGTGTGTTTGGAGGCCGAAATTAGGGTTGCAATGAATATTAAATTATTGAGAAGTCAACATTTGGTCAAGAAAATGATTAAAAAATGCTTAAAAACCACTTTATTATGCGGATTGGGCATTTTGACATCAAAATACGTCGCGGATTCGCCTTGGATTCGTCGCGCCGTATCTTGGTCGAATCCATAGTCCACCGACAAATCTAGAATGAATCCGCAGTGGTGAGATCAAATCCTGGTCGAATTTTGAACGTACCGTACCCGAATCTCGAATCCGAATCGTACCGTACCATATTTGGGCTCTTATAGGGACGAATCGGTAACTTAGATAATAAAGAAATTTAACAAAAGTAAAGAGGTACCAGAAGATCACTTCATTTTGGTGGAGTGGGCCTAACTCCCTTTCTAGAAGGATCTTCCTAAGCTAACACAGATTAGGAGAATTTTCTTCTAATTTTCATCGAATGGGACCTCATATAGTCATGCTTATGCTTACGCTTCGACTTCTGCGCTTGGGTGGACTTGGGATTTCCCTTAGAAACCTTTTTCCTTCTTCAACTTCACCCCTCAATCATCTCCTTTGTTCTCTTTGTTTTGATGATCCTTAAAGATCACCTGATCTCTTGAATCCTTGATCTTGACCACATTGTGGTCTCTTCTTGCCTTTATTGGGGTCTAAGGGCATGGATCTCTCAAATTTGACCTGATTTCTTTAAGGTAATGACGCCAAATTTTTTCTAATCTATCTGATAAATTAAATACATGAATTAATAATGGAGATGACAATGCATACCAAATACACATGTAAAATATATCTTTATTTGCTCATGAAATTATTAGAGAAGAAGACTAGACATAGTCAACCAAGGATCAAAGACGATCCAACTAGATCATACTACTCTCCTTAACGATACACAATGCATTTAAAGGACTTGACGGTTGCCAAGAAGAACATAACCATCAACCAAATGATGCTTATAACTACCCAAATTCGACTACCAATTAATGCATAGTTGGATAACCAATATTATCGAAGCATGATAATAGACATTGTGCACCGACTACAAACTTAAGTTAAATTATTACATTATTTCCCTTGCAACACCCCAATGTCCTCTGGGAAATAAAATAATAGCTCAAGGGTCTTTCAATTATATATGCTTGAAATGGGGACATGACAAGTTCAAGCAACATGTTACATGAATTGAGAAAATATTGCAAGGCTAAGAGCATTTTCAACAAATGATTGTGATGAATCACAAAGCTATGATATTCAATAGAGTAGGGATGATAAATTCTTTTTGTTGGTGGTCGGTTATCGTAGCCACTTGGGTTGAGTATTGGCCACTAGATAAGTGAGAACACTGTGGATTTTTGGATCGAGATGGCGGCATCCTTCCATTAGTTGTCTCAAGTTGTAGGATTCTTCATCTTGTTGTCTTGAGGACAAGACAATGCTGTAACTTATGTTGGTAGGATTCTTCATCTTGTTGTCTTGAGGACAAGACAATGTTGTAACTTATGTTGGTAGGATTCTTCATCAAGATGCTACATGGCTCTTCATATACTTAAGGTCACCAACATTGAAATGGCACTTGCGATGTTGACAAATAGACAAACCATGGTAGTGATATTGGATTTGTGCAACATCCTACAGTGATTCATGACATGATCCAAGACCTTATATGAAAGGACATGATTAGGCCATCTCCCTATGAATTGTAACATGTTGAGGAATTATATGTGCCATTGTATGATTGTACTATGTAAAGCTATCTACTATATGGTTAAGGGAAAATAGAGTATAGAAGAGTAGGAAGAGCGAAACAACATATAATGAGTTGTAATAAACTATAATATTGAGAACATAGAAGAGCTGTAGTAAGCAATACTTTTGTACTTGTGTGGATGTATGTTATGTGTGAAACCTAGAAGCCCTTTATTTTATTTTTTAATGTATGCTTTTCAATCTAAGTAACAAAATTACAATCTCTTTTCTTGTGTTTGCACAAGCTTTAACTTAGGTCAAGATCCTTTACATTGCCATAATTAGATGTAATTTATGCCAATAAAAAATTCAAATAAGTTGAGGATGAGTTTGATTTAATCATAAAGAATATTAAAGTATTTCACTCTTCCTAGACTTGTCATATTATAGAACTTGATGTGAGATGAGACTTGCATTTGAATAGCTTTTTCTGTTGAGGGTGTGTTCAATTGTTGGGGACATGCTCAATTCCATTGTGTTGTAAGCCAGTAACACTGAAGAGACCAGCCAACTCCCTCCAAGTTCCAATGGTGTGTTCCTGTGTGGACATCATAAAGACAGGAGGTGGATTGCCTTTGTAAATTTTTTACAATTTGGACATTTTAGAGTACCAACTTTTACTTTTTATTTGGAGGTTTCCAGCTGTTAATATTTTCTTGTGGGACAGCAGCCAAAGAAAAGATATGATTTTTCCAAATAAGGAAGTTCCAAATTTGATTCCACTTGTTATTTTCCCGATTAGCAAAGATCTTTACTTTGTTACTTGAGGCAAATGTGCAGTCTCCTGTCTTTCTGTGAGGCCATACTTTTTAATCTAGAATGTTTGTGCTCCAAATTGTATGTACTTGGTGATTAATATCACAATGATCAATAAGCTCAACATATCCTCTAGTTTGGAGTACCTGTTGCAATTCTTTATACCTCAGTGGAAAGAAGTGGATTACTATTCCAACTATGTTCCCAAAATCTGTTTTCGTTGTTATTTCATAAATGTCTAAGTTCCATGGTTTTTCACTGTTTTGCTCTAGAGTGGATATAATTTGAGGACTGGAACATCAGTTGACATTAGCATAGTTGAAAAACTCGCCAAATTGAAAAACTCGGCAAGCCCAAAAAACTCAACTCAAGAAAAAGTCGACAACTTAAAAAATTGCTTAAACTTCATTAAAAACACTTTTTTTTTGCAAAATCCAATGACAAGATGCATCCAATGAGTCAATAAATGACCACATAGAAGAAACAAGCTGAGTCTAGTTGTTATTTGATTGAATTGCAAGAAAATTAGATACAAAATGACATCCTAATGTGGAATGCTCAATGGGCTGATACTGATAGTCTGAAACAAAATGAAAATAGCAAATTGTTTTTGTAAAACTGAAAGTAAATACTACATTAATATATTTCAGTTTTTACTAATTCACATCTTACTCTTCCCTTGTCTAGTTCTCACTAGGCGAGAGGGTCTAGTCGTAGGACTTTGCTGTGGCTCCTCAACCTCCATCCTGGATGTAGATGCAGCTGCTGGTGTTACTGGCAATGACTCCTCAGGCTTATCCTCAATGTCATCCAATGAGAATGCAAATCCACCCCCCTCCTCCATTGCCTTTCACTCTAAATCATAGATATCATCCTTGGAAAACAATGGAGGCTGCTCATCTCGCCCTGTCCAATCACTGTATGGATCTATCTCATCCAAATCAATTGGATTATTTGATATTTCCTCTACCTTTCTTGTGTGCAGCTGAAGATTATATTGCACATCATAGACAAGGTCATTGAGGTGTTTTTGAGCTAGTTTGTTCCTCTTCTTTGTGTGGATGGCCTCAAACAAGCTCCAATTGTAGAAACCCTAAGTTTCCCTATTCCTGAATCCAAAAGTTTTCTGATGTTTTTCTGAAGTTTTAAGTTTTTCGACCGTTTTTGGGTTTTTGTGCATAAATGCAATATGGCGATTTTGCTTGAAAATAATAATAAATTCAAATAAAAATCTTCTAATTTTGAAACTACTGAATGGACGGCAAATACTGAAGCTTATTCATTATAGAGTCTTTTGGAGACGATTACAAAAATACCCAGATACATGCAAGATGAAAAAGCAATGATTTTATTAAAAACCTGATTTCTGTAGCAGCATTAAATGAGGCTGAGAATGGTACGGCTGCAGCAAAATAAGACTTCTCCTCAGGTCTGATGATGCCAAATGATGCCTGGACTATGGGCGCCTGGATTGGTGAAGACAAAAGTAAGTTATGCAAGGCGATTTGCTCCCTCATGAAAATACACCCCTTTCCTTGATGGTACGCCCTGTACAGTACAGATTGTACGGCTGACAGCAGTTAAGGAATGTACGGCCTTTGACTGGAGACTCCAGTGATCTCTAGTAGTCGCCTTGTAAAGGATGGATCTCTGCTGAAAGACTGTCACTGTGTAACCTCTGAAGATGAATGTGTTTTTTACTGTGAAGCTTGCAACTTTGGTGAAGGTACGGCCCTGCTGTACAAAGTACGGCTGCAAGCAGCAATCAATGATTTGTACGGCTTCTTCAAAACCCTCCAGAATGTCAATGAAAATAGACGCCTCAAGTAAAGACTCCTCTGTAATGATGTTCCACTGAAACCCTGATGTTTGTATCAACTGTGATGCTCCGTAATTCCTCCTGGATGAAGAAATTTCTCAACTGGCAATAAATCAGATGTTATTTCACATCCTCTGAATCGCTCTCACTGGAGATGGCTCGTTCTCCAATGCGTTCGAGACTGAAACCCTAAAGCTTCTGTGCTCTGGCAAAGACTGATCAATTTTCAATTCATAAA
>VDFB02243909.1:0-17813 GCA_007258455.2 Sequoia sempervirens | reverse complement strand
TTGTAGTCACCAAAGTTGATCAATGGCCCATGAAAACACAAAAATGAGCGGTTTCCTAAATGCGGTGATAACACAATGAAAAAATTAAGGTTCGCGAAACACTATAGAAAATATGCATATAGAATGCACAACTATAGTGTAATCCAGAAGCATGGTCACCAAAGCTAATCAATGGCCCACGAAAGATCAAACATGAGTGGTTTGCTAAATGCTGTTATAACTCAACAAAAATTTTTGATTTTCCCAAATAAAATTGTTTCGTAAATTCGATTTTTGAAGGTTTTTTACATGTTGGTGAAAAATTTGTTTTTCAAAAAGAGGACGATCTGGGTCATCTCAGAATCAGATTCTCTACAAAACTCATTTCTCAGATTTTTCACCAAAACATTCAAACAATTTACCTCTGTTACCTCCACTGCTTCTACTTTTCAAAAAAAAGAAATTTCAAAAACAATTTATTTCCTAAATGCGTCTATAACTCAACGAAAAAGGAAGGTTCTCGAAAGGCGATAGAAAATATGTGTATAGAATGCACAACAATAGTGTCATCTACAATTGTTGTCACCAAAGTTGAACGATGGCCCACAAAAACTCAAACATGAGAGGTTTCCAAAATGTGGCTATCACTCAATAAAAAATGAAGGTTTGCGAAAGGCGACAGCAATTACGTATATAAAATGCAAAAAATACAGTGTAATCCACAATCGTAGTCACCAAAAGCGATTGAAAATATGCATACAAAATGGACAACTATAATGCAATCCACAATCGTAGTCAACAAAGTTGATCGATGGCCCACGAAAGTAAAAAATGAGGTGTTTCCTAAGTGCGGCTATAACTCAATCAAAAATGAAGGTTCATGAAAAGCTATAGAAAATATGAATATAGAATGCACAACTATAGTGTAATCCAATATTGTAATCACCAAAGTTGATCGATAGCCTAGAAAAACTCAAGCACAAACGGTTTCTTTAATATAGCTATAACTCAACAAACAATGAAGGTTCGTGATAGGAAATACAAAATTACAGTGGATAATGCACAACTACTGTGCAGTGCGCAATTGTAGTCACCAAAATTTATCAATGGCCGACGAAAACTCAAACACAAGCGGTTTCCTAAATCAGGGTATAACTGAACAAAAAATGAATGTTCACGAAAGGTGATAGAAAATACACGTACATAATGGAGAACTACAGTACATTCCACAATAGTAGTCCCAAAGTTGATTGATGGCCCACGAAAATTCAAACACAAGCGGACTCCTAAGTGTGGCTATAACTGAACGAAAAATGAAGGTTTGTGAAAGGTGATAGAAAATACGCGTATATAATGCACAACTACAGTGTAATCCAATATTGTTGTCACCAAAGTTGACCGTGAAAGGAGATTAAAAATATGCATACAAATGCACAACTACAATACAATCCATAATCTTAGTCACCAAAATTAATTGATGGCCCACAAAAACTCCAACATGAGTGGTTTCCTAAATGCGGTTATAACTGCAGAAAAAATGAAGGTTCACAAATGTTGATGGAAAATATGCATGTAGAATGCACATCTACAATGTAATCCACAAGCGTAGTCACCAAATTTGATTAATGGCCCACAAAAACTCAAAAATGAGCGATTTCCTAAATGTGGCTATAACTCAACAAAAAATGAAGTTTCGCGAAATGAGATAGAAAATTAGTGTTCATAATGCAAAACTATAGTGCAATCCACAATCGTAGTCACAAATTTGATCAATCACCCACGAAAACTCAAACATGAGTGGTTTCGGAAATGTGGCTATAACTGAACAAAAAATGAAGGGTCAGGAAAGGCGATAGAAAATATGCGTATAGAATGGACAAGCACAATGCAATCCACAATCGTAGTCACCAAAGTTGATCGATGGCCAACGAAAATTGAAAGATGAGTGTATAGAATGCATAACTACACTACAATCCACAATCATAGTCACCAAAGTTGATCGATGGCATAAAAAAACTCCAACATGATCGGTTTTCCAAATGCAGCTATAACTCAACAAAAAATGAAGGTTTGCGAAAGGTAATAGAAGATACGCATATAGAATGCCCAACTATAGTGCAATCCACAATCGTAGTAACCAAAGTTTATTGAGCCCAACGAAAACTCAAACACGACCAGTTTCCTAAACGTACCTATGACTCAACGAAAAATGAAGGTTCGTGAAATGCCAAAGAAAATACATGTATTAAATGTACAACTATAGTGTAATGCACAATCGTAGTCACCAAAGTTGATCGATGGCCAACAAAATCTCAAATACGAGAGTTTTCCCAAATGCGGCTATAACACAACAAAAAATGTAGGTTCGTAAAAGGCGATTAAAAATACACGTATGGCATGAACAACTACAGTGTGATCCAAAAGCATAGTCACCAAACTTGATCGATGGCCCTCAAAAACTCAAACTCGAGCAGTTTCCAAAATGCGGCTATATCTGAACAAAAAATTAAGGTTGACAAAAGCTGATAGATAATTAATGTACAAAATAGACAACTATAGTGCAATCCACAATCGTAGTCACCAAAGTTGATCGATGGCCAACGAAAACTGAAACATGAGCGGTTTCCTAAGTGCTGCTATAATGCAATGAAAAATGAAGATTCGCAAAAGCCGATAGAAAATACACATAAAGAATGCACACCTACAGTGTAATCCACAATCGTAGTCACCAAAGTTGATCGATGGCCTAGAAAAACTCAAACAAGAGCGGTTTCCTAAATGTGGCTATAACTCAATAAAAGATGAAGTTTCGTAAAAGGCGATAGAAAATACGCATATAGAATGCACAACTACATTGTAATCAACAAGCACAGTCACCAAAGTTGATCGATGGCCCACAAAAAACTCAAACTTGAGCAGTTTCCTAAATGGGGCTATAACTCAACAAAAAATGAAGGTTTCCAAAAGGCGATAGAAAATATGCATACATAATGGACAACTAGAGTGCAATCCACAATTGTAGTCACCAAAGTTGATCGAAGACCCATGAAAACTAAAACACGATCAGTTTCCTAAGTACGGCTATAACTCAACAAAAAATGAAGGTTTGCGAAAGTTGATCGAACATACATGTATAGAATGCACAACTACAGTGTAATCCACAATCATAGTCACCAAAGTTGATCAGCGACCCACAAAAACTCAAACATGACCATTTTCCTAAATGCGACTATAACTTAATAAAAAATGAAGGTTCGTGAAAGGAAATTAAAAATATTTATACAGAATGCACAACTATAGTACCATCCAAAATTGTAGTCATCAAAAAATATCGATGGCCCAAAAGAACACAAACATGAGCGGTTTCCAAATTGCGCCTATAACTCAACAAAAAATGAAAGTTCGCAAAAGGGGATAGAAAATATTGGTATAGAATGCACAACTACATTGTAATCCACAAACGTAGTAACCAAAGTTGATCAATGGCCCACAAAAACTCAAACACAAGCGGTTTCCTAAATGCTGTTATAACTCTACCAAAAATGAAGGTTTGCAAAACGTGATAGAAAATACGCATATAGAATGCATAACTACAGTGTAATCTACAAACGTTGTCACCTAAGTTGATCGATGGCCCACAAAAACTCAAACACGAGCAGTTTTCCTAAATGCGGCTATAACTCAACAAAAAAGGAAGGTTCGCGAAAGAAAATACTCATATAGAATGCACAAATACAAACTTGTAATCCAAAATTGTAGTCACCAAAGTTGATCAATGGCCCATGAAAACACAAAAATGAGCGGTTTCCTAAATGCGGTGATAACACAATGAAAAAATTAAGGTTCGCGAAACACTATAGAAAATATGCATATAGAATGCACAACTATAGTGTAATCCAGAAGCATGGTCACCAAAGCTAATCAATGGCCCACGAAAGATCAAACATGAGTGGTTTGCTAAATGCTGTTATAACTCAACAAAAAATTTTGATTTTCCCAAATAAAATTGTTTCGTAAATTCGATTTTTGAAGGTTTTTTACATGTTGGTGAAAAATTTGTTTTTCAAAAAGAGGACGATCTGGGTCATCTCAGAATCAGATTCTCTACAAAACTCATTTCTCAGATTTTTCACCAAAACATTCAAACAATTTACCTCTGTTACCTCCACTGCTTATACTTTTCAAAAAAAAGAAATTTCAAAAACAATTTATTTCCTAAATGCGTCTATAACTCAACGAAAAAGGAAGGTTCTCGAAAGGCGATAGAAAATATGTGTATAGAATGCACAACAATAGTGTCATCTACAATTGTTGTCACCAAAGTTGAACGATGGCCCACAAAAACTCAAACATGAGAGGTTTCCAAAATGTGGCTATCACTCAATAAAAAATGAAGGTTTGCGAAAGGCGACAGCAATTACGTATATAAAATGCAAAAAATACAGTGTAATCCACAATCGTAGTCACCAAAAGCGATCGAAAATATGCATACAAAATGGACAACTATAATGCAATCCACAATCGTAGTCAACAAAGTTGATCGATGGCCCACGAAAGTAAAAAATGAGGTGTTTCCTAAGTGCGGCTATAACTCAATCAAAAACGAAGGTTCATGAAAAGCTATAGAAAATATGAATATAGAATGCAATAAATTGCGAAAGGTAACCAAATTGACAGGAATCACCAAAGTTGGATCGGATAGCCCAGAAAACCGCCACGCAAACGCTTTAATATAGCTATAACCCAACAAACAATGAAGGTTCGTGATAGGAAATACAAAATTACAGTGGATAATGCACAACTACTGTGCAGTGCGCAATTGTAGTCACCAAAATTTATCAATGGCCGACGAAAACTCAAACACGCTTCGCTCTAAATCAAAGTAAACTCCGAACAAAACTTGAATGTTCACGAAGGTGATAGAGACGCATATTACTTTATAACCGTTATATTCACCAACATAGTCCCAAAGTTGGATTACGGCCCACGAAAAATTCAAACACAAGCTTTTAATTCTAAGTGTGGCTATAACCGAATCTAAAATGAAGGTTTCGTGAAAGGTGATAGAAAATAATGCCGTGATATAATGCACAACCAATAATCCAATATTGTTAATCGCTGACTCGCGGAAAGGAGATTAAAAAATATGCATACCTGCCAACTACACATAATCCATAATCTTAGTCACCACCAAAATTAATTGATGGCCCACAAAAACTCCAAATTACAGAGGGTTTCCCTTAAATGCGTATTATAATCATAGAAAATGAAGGTTCACAAATGTTGATGGTGCATGCGATGTAGAATGCATCTACAATGTAACCACAAGCCGTAGGTCACCAATCTCTGATTAATGGCCCACAAAAACTCAAAATGAGCTGCATTTCCTAAATGCGTCTATAACTCAACAAAAAATGAAGTTTCGCGAAATGAGATAGAAAATTAGTGTTCATAATGCAAAACTATAGTGCAATCCACAATCGTAGTCACAAATTTGATCAATCACCCACGAAAACTCAAACATGAGTGGTTTCGGAAATGTGGCTATAACTGAACAAAAAATGAAGGGTCAGGAAAGGCGATAGAAAATATGCGTATAGAATGGACAAGCACAATGCAATCCACAATCGTAGTCACCAAAGTTGATCGATGGCCAACGAAAATCGAAAGATGAGTGTATAGAATGCATAACTACACTACAATCCACAATCATAGTCACCAAAGTTGATTCGGATGGCATAAAAACTCAACATGATCGGCTTTCCAAATGCAGCTATAACTCAACAAAAAATGAAGGTTTGGCGGTAAAGGTAATAGGCGATACTACATAGAATGCCCAACCATAGTGCGCAATCCACAATCGTAGTAACCAAAGTTTATTGAGCCCAACGAAAACTCAAACACGACCAGTTTCCTAAACGTACCTATGACTCAACGAAAAATGAAGGTTCGTGAAATGCCAAAGAAAATACATGTATTAAATGTACAACTATAGTGTAATGCACAATCGTAGTCACCAAAGTGGATCGATGGCCAACAAAATCTCAAATACGAGAGTTTTCCCAAATGCGGCTATAACACAACAAAAAATGTAGGTTCGTAAAAGGCGATTAAAAATACACGTATGGCATGAACAACTACAGTGTGATCCAAAAGCATAGTCACCAAACTTGATCGATGGCCCGCAAAAACTCAAACTCGAGCAGTTTCCAAAATGCGGCTATATCTGAACAAAAAATTAAGGTTGACAAAAGCCGATAGGATAATTACTGTACAAAATAGACAACTATAGTGCAATCCACACCTATCACCAAAGTTGGATCGATGGCCAACAAAACTCCAAACATGATGCTCAAGTGCTGCTATAATGCAATGAAAAATGAAGATTCGCAAAAGCCGATAGAAAATACACATAAAGAATGCACACCTACAGTGTAATCCACAATCGTAGTCACCAAAGTTGATCGATGGCCTAGAAAACCTCAAACAAGAGCGGTTTCCTAAATGTGGCTATAACTCAATAAAAGATGAAGTTTCGTAAAAGGCGATAGAAAATACGCATATAGAATGTACAACTACATTGTAATCAACAAGCACAGTCACCAAAGTTGATCGATGGCCCACAAAAAACTCAAACTTGAGCAGTTTCCTAAATGGGGCTATAACTCAACAAAAAATGAAGGTTTACAAAAGGCGATAGAAAATATGCATACATAATGGACAACTAGAGTGCAATACACAATTGTAGTCACCAAAGTTGATCGAAGACCCATGAAAACTAAAACACGATCAGTTTCCTAAGTACGGCTATAACTCAACAAAAAATGAAGGTTTGCGAAAGTTGATCGAACATACATGTATAGCATGCACAACTACAGTGTAATCCACAATCATAGTCACCAAAGTTGATCAGCGACCCACAAAAACTCAAACATGACCATTTTCCTAAATGCGACTATAACTTAATAAAAAATGAAGGTTCGTGAAAGGCAATTAAAAAAAATATTTATACACAACTATAGTATACCATCCAAAATTGTAGTCATCAAAAATATCGATGCATTCAAAAAGAACACAACATGAGCTTTCCAAATTCATGCTCTTATAACTCAACAAAAAAATGAAAGTTCAAGTAAAAGGATAGAAAAATATTGGTATAGAATGCACAACTACATTGTAATCCACAAACGAGTAACCAAAGTTGATCAATGGCCCACAAAACTCAAACACAAGCTTATTTCCTAAATGTCATATAATCCTACCAAAATGAAGGTTTGCAAACGATAGAAAATACGCATATAGAATGCATAACTACAGTGTAATCTACAAACGCTGTCACCTAAGTTGATCGATGGCCCACAAAAACTCAAACACGAGCAGTTTTCCTAAATGCGGCTATAACTCAACAAAAAAGGAAGGTTCGCGAAAGAAAATACTCATATAGAATGCACAAATACAAACTTGTAATCCAAAATTGTAGTCACCAAAGTTGATCAATGGCCCATGAAAACACAAAAATGAGCCGTTTCCTAAATGCGGTGATAACACAATGAAAAAATTAAGGTTCGCGAAACACTATAGAAAATATGCATATAGAATGCACAACTATAGTGTAATCCAGAAGCATGGTCACCAAAGCTAATCAATGGCCCACGAAAGATCAAACATGAGTGGTTTGCTAAATGCTGTTATAACTCAACAAAAAATTTTGATTTTCCCAAATAAAATTGTTTCGTAAATTCGATTTTTGAAGGTTTTTTACATGTTGGTGAAAAATTTGTTTTTCAAAAAGAGGACGATCTGGGTCATCTCAGAATCAGAGTCTCTACAAAACTCATTTCTCAGATTTTTCACCAAAACATTCAAACAATTTACCTCTGTTACCTCCACTGCTTCTACTTTTCAAAAAAAAGAAATTTCAAAGACAATTTATTTCCTAAATGCGTCTATAACTCAACGAAAAAGGAAGGTTCTCGAAAGGCGATAGAAAATATGTGTATAGAATGCACAACAATAGTGTCATCTACAATTGTTGTCACCAAAGTTGAACGATGGCCAACAAAAACTCAAACATGAGAGGTTTCCAAAATGTGGCTATCACTCAATAAAAAATGAAGGTTTGCGAAAGGCGACAGCAATTACGTATATAAAATGCAAAAAATACAGTGTAATCCACAATCGTAGTCACCAACAGCGATTGAAAATATGCATACAAAATGGACAACTATAATGCAATCCACAATCGTAGTCAACAAAGTTGATCGATGGCCCACGAAAGTAAAAAATGAGGTGTTTCCTACGTGCGGCTATAACTCAATCAAAAATGAAGGTTCATGAAAAGCTATAGAAAATATGAATATAGAATGCACAACTATAGTGTAATCCAATATTGTAATCACCAAAGTTGATCGATGGCCTAGAAAAACTCAAGCACAAACGGTTTCTTTAATATAGCTATAACTCAACAAACAATGAAGGTTCGTGATAGGAAATACAAAATTACAGTGGATAATGCACAACTACTGTGCAATGCGCAATTGTAGTCACCAAAATTTATCAATGGCCGACGAAAACTCAAACACAAGCGGTTTCCTAAATCAGGGTATAACTGAACAAAAAATGAATGTTCCCGAAAGGTGATAGAAAATACACGTACATAATGGAGAACTACAGTACATTCCACAATAGTAGTCCCAAAGTTGATTGATGGCCCACGAAAATTCAAACACAAGCCGACTCCTAAGTGTGGCTATAACTGAACGAAAAATGAAGGTTTGTGAAAGGTGATAGAAAATACGCGTATATAATGCACAACTACAGTGTAATCCAATATTGCTGTCACCAAAGTTGACCGTGAAAGGAGATTAAAAATATGCATACAAATGCACAACTACAATACAATCCATAATCTTAGTCACCAAAATTAATTGATGGCCCATAAAAACTCCAACATGAGTGGTTTCCTAAATGCGGTTATAACTGCAGAAAAAATGAAGGTTCACAAATGTTGATGGAAAATATGCATGTAGAATGCACATCTAGAATGTAATCCACAAGCGTAGTCACCAAATTTGATTAATGGCCCACAAAAACTCAAAAATGAGCGATTTCCTAAATGTGGCTATAACTCAACAAAAAATGAAGTTTCGCGAAATGAGATAGAAAATTAGTGTTCATAATGCAAAACTATAGTGCAATCCACAATCGTAGCCACAAATTTGATCAATCACCCACGAAAACTCAAACATGAGTGGTTTCGGAAATGTGGCTATAACTGAACAAAAAATGAAGGGTCAGGAAAGGCGATAGAAAATATGCGTATAGAATGGACAAGCACAATGCAATCCACAATCGTAGTCACCGAAGTTGATCGATGGCCAACGAAAATTGAAAGATGAGAGTATAGAATGCATAACTACACTACAATCCACAATCATAGTCACCATAAAGTTGATCACGGCATAAAAAAATTCCAACATGATCAAGCTTCCAAATGCAGCTTATAACTCAACAAAATGAAGGTTTGCGAAGGTAATAGAAGATACGTGACATAGACGCTCAACAGTGCAATCCACAATCGTAGTAACCAAAGTTTGCCGAGCTCAATTAAAACCTGCTAAAACACGGCTCAGTTTCTAAACGTACTTATGACTCCTTTAACGGAAAATGAAGGTTCGTGAAAATGCCAAAGAAGAAAATACATGTATTAAATGTACAACTATAGTGTAATGCACAATCGTAGTCACCAAAGTTGATCGATGGCCAACAAAATCTCAAATACGAGAGTTTTCCCAAATGCGGCTATAACACAACAAAAAATGTAGGTTCGTAAAAGGCTATTAAAAATACACGTATGGCATGAACAACTACAGTGTGATCCAAAAGCATAGTCACCAAACTTGATCGATGGCCCTCAAAAACTCAAACTCGAGCAGCTTCCAAAATGCGGCTATATCTGAACAAAAAATTAAGGTTGACAAAAGCTGATAGATAATTAATGTACAAAATAGACAACTATAGTGCAATCCACAATCGTAGTCACCAAAGTTGATCGATGGCCAACGAAAACTGAAACATGAGCGGTTTCCTAAGTGCTGCTATAATGCAATGAAAAATGAAGATTCGCAAAAGCCGATAGAAAATACACATAAAGAATGCACACCTACAGTGTAATCCACAATCGTAGTCACCAAAGTTGATCGATGGCCTAGAAAAACTCAAACAAGAGCGGTTTCCTAAATGTGGCTATAACTCAATAAAAGATGAAGTTTCGTAAAAGGCGATAGAAAATACGCATATAGAATGCACAACTACATTGCAATCAACAAGCACAGTCACCAAAGTTGATCGATGGCCCACAAAAAACTCAAACTTGAGCAGTTTCCTAAATGGGGCTATAACTCAACAAAAAATGAAGGTTTCCAAAAGGCGATAGAAAATATGCATACATAATGGACAACTAGAGTGCAATCCACAATTGTAGTCACCAAAGTTGATCGAAGACCCATGAAAACTAAAACACGATCAGTTTCCTAAGTACGGCTATAACTCAACAAAATATGAAGGTTTGCGAAAGTTGATCGAACATACATGTATAGAATGCACAACTACAGTGTAATCCACAATCATAGTCACCAAAGTTGATCAGCGACCCACAAAAACTCAAACATGACCATTTTCCTAAATGCGACTATAACTTAATAAAAAATGAAGGTTCGTGAAAGGAAATTAAAAATATTTATACAGAATGCACAACTATAGTACCATCCAAAATTGTAGTCATCAAAAAATATCGATGGCCCAAAAGAACACAAACATGAGCGGTTTCCAAATTGCGCCTATAACTCAACAAAAAATGAAAGTTCGCAAAAGGGGATAGAAAATATTGGTATAGAATGCACAACTACATTGTAATCCACAAACGTAGTAACCAAAGTTGATCAATGGCCCACAAAAACTCAAACACAAGCGGTTTCCTAAATGCTGTTATAACTCTACCAAAAATGAAGGTTTGCAAAACGTGATAGAAAATACGCATATAGAATGCATAACTACAGTGTAATCTACAAACGTTGTCACCTAAGTTGATCGATGGCCCACAAAAACTCAAACATGAGCAGTTTTCCTAAATGCGGCTATAACTCAACAAAAAAGGAAGGTCCGCGAAAGAAAATACTCATATAGAATGCACAAATACAAACTTGTAATCCAAAATTGTAGTCACCAAAGTTGATCAATGGCCCATGAAAACACAAAAATGAGCGGTTTCCTAAATGCGGTGATAACACAATGAAAAAATTAAGGTTCGCGAAACACTATAGAAAATATGCATATAGAATGCACAACTATAGTGTAATCCAGAAGCATGGTCACCAAAGCTAATCAATGGCCCACGAAAGATCAAACATGAGTGGTTTGCTAAATGCTGTTATAACTCAACAAAAATTTTTGATTTTCCCAAATAAAATTGTTTCGTAAATTCGATTTTTGAAGGTTTTTTACATGTTGGTGAAAAATTTGTTTTTCAAAAAGAGGACGATCTGGGTCATCTCAGAATCAGATTCTCTACAAAACTCATTTCTCAGATTTTTCACCAAAACATTCAAACAATTTACCTCTGTTACCTCCACTGCTTCTACTTTTCAAAAAAAAGAAATTTCAAAAACAATTTATTTCCTAAATGCGTCTATAACTCAACGAAAAAGGAAGGTTCTCGAAAGGCGATAGAAAATATGTGTATAGAATGCAAGGTTAATAGTACACCCAATTGTTGTTACCAAAGTTGAACGATGGCCCAAAAATCTCAAACATGAGGTTTCCAAAAGGTGGCTATCACCAATAAAAATGAAGGCTCTTGCGAAAAGGCTTAAGTACTACGATATAAATGCAAAAATATAGCAGAATCCATAATCAGCCTAAAATGTATTGAAAATATGCATACAAAATGGACAACTATAATGCAATCCACAATCGTAGTCAACAAAGTTGATCGATGGCCCACGAAAGTAAAAAATGAGGCGTTTCCTAAGTGCGGCTATAACTCAATCAAAAATGAAGGTTCATGAAAAGCTATAGAAAATATGAATATAGAATGCACAACTATAGTGTAATCCAATATTGTAATCACCAAAGTTGATCGACAGCCTAGAAAAACTCAAGCACAAACGGTTTCTTTAATATAGCTATAACTCAACAAACAATGAAGGTTCGTGATAGGAAATACAAAATTACAGTGGATAATGCACAACTACTGTTGCAGTGCGCAATTGTAGTCACCAAAATTTATCAATAGCCGACGAAAACTCAAACACAAGCGGTTTCCTAAATCAGGGTATAACTGAACAAAAAATGAATGTTCACGAAAGGTGATAGAAAATACACATACATAATGGAGAACTACAGTACATTCCACAATAGTAGTCCCAAAGTTGATTGATGGCCCACGAAAATTCAAACACAAGCGGACTCCTAAGTGTGGCTATAACTGAACGAAAAATGAAGGTTTGTGAAAGGTGATAGAAAATACGCGTATATAATGCACAACTACAGTGTAATCCAATATTGTTGTCACCAAAGTTGACCGTGAAAGGAGATTAAAAATATGCATACAAATGCACAACTACAATACAATCCATAATCTTAGTCACCAAAATTAATTGATGGCCCACAAAAACTCCAACATGAGTGGTTTCCTAAATGCGGTTATAACTGCAAAAAAAATGAAGGTTCAGGAAAGTTGATGGAAAATATGCATGTAGAATGCACATCTACAATGTAATCCACAAGCGTAGTCACCAAATTTGATTAATGGCCCACAAAAACTCAAACATGAGCGATTTCCTAAATGCGGCTATAACTCAACAAAAAATGAAGTTTCGCGAAATGAGATAGAAAATTAGTGTTCATAATGCAAAACTATAGTGCAATCCACAATCATAGTCACAAATTTGATCAATCACCCACGAAAACTCAAACATGAGTGGTTTCGGAAATGTGGCTATAACTGAACAAAAAATGAAGGGTCAGGAAAGGCGATAGAAAATATGCATAGAGAATGGACAAGCACAATGCAATCCACAATCGTAGTCACCAAAGTTGATCAATGGCCAATGAAAATTGAAAGATGAGTGTATAGAATGCATAACTACACTACAATCCACAATCGTAGTCACCAAAGTTGATCGATGGCATAAAAAAACTCCAACATGATCGGTTTTCCAAATGCAGCTATAACTCAACAAAAAATGAAGGTTTGCGAAAGGTAATAGAAGATACGCATATAGAATGCCCAACTACAGTGCAATCCACAATCGTAGTAACCAAAGTTTATTGAGGCCAACGAAAACTCAAACATGAGCAGTTTCCTAAACGTACCTAACGAAAAATGAAGGTTCGTGAAATGCCAAAGAAAATACATGTATTAAATGTACAACTATAGTGTAATGCACAATCATAGTCACCAAAGTTGATCGATGGCCAACAAAATCTCAAATACGAGAGTTTTCCAACAGTGCTATAATAACAAAATGTAGGTTCGTAAAGGCGACAGGCCACACGATGGTATGAACAACTACAGATCCAAAGCATAGCTCACCAAACTTGGATCGATGGCCTCAAAAACTAAAACTGGTGCAGCTTCCAAATGCTGCTATATCTCGAACAAAAAATTAAGGCTGACAAAAAGTCGAGATAATTAATGTACAAAATAGACAACTATAGTGCAATCCACAATCGTAGTCACCAAAGTTGAGCGATGGCCAACGAAAACTGAAACATGAGCGGTTTCCTAAGTGCTGCTATAATGCAATGAAAAATGAAGATTCGCAAAAGCCGATAGAAAATACACATAAAGAATGCACACTCTATGCTAGTAATCCACAATCGAGTCACCAAAGCATCGGGCGGTCGAAAATCTCAAACAAGAGCGTTTCTAAATGTGGCTATAACTCAATAAAGATGAAGTTTCGAAAAGGCGATAGAAAATTATGATATAGAATGCACAGTTCACATTGTAATCATTAAGACAAATACTAAAGTTGATCGATGGCCCACAAAAACTCCAAACTTGAGTGCCTCCTAATGGGGCGTATAACTCAACAAAAATGAAGGTTTTAAAGCATAGAAATATGCATATATGACAACTAGAGTGCAATCCACAATTGTAGTCACCAAAGTTGATCGAAGACCCATGAAAACTAAAACACGATCAGTTTCCTAAGTACGGCTATAACTCAACAAAAAATGAAGGTTTGCGAAAGTTGATCGAACATACATATATAGAATGCACAACTACAGTGTAATCCACAATCATAGTCACCAAAGTTGATCAAGGACCCATAAAATTCAAACATGACCATTTAAATGTACTATATAATTCAATAAAAATGAAGGTTCGTGAAAGGAAATTAAAAATATTTATACAGAATGCACAACTATAGTACCATCCAAAATTGTAGTCATCAAAAAATATCGATGGCCCAAAAGAACACAAACATGAGCGGTTTCTAAATTGCGCCTATAACTCAACAAAAAATGAAAGTTCGCAAAAGGGGATAGAAAATATTGGTATAGAATGCACAACTACATTGTAATCCACAAACGTAGTAACCAAAGTTGATCAATGGCCCACAAAAACTCAAACACAAGCGGTTTCCTAAATGCTGTTATAACTCTACCAAAAATGAAGGTTTGCAAAACGTGATAGAAAATACGCATATAGAATGCATAACTACAGTGTAATCTACAAACGTTGTCACCTAAGTTGATCGATGGCCCACAAAAACTCAAACACGAGCAGTTTTCCTAAATGCGGCTATAACTCAACAAAAAAGGAAGGTTCGCGAAAGAAAATACTCATATAGAATGCACAAATACAAACTTGTAATCCAAAATTGTAGTCACCAAAGTTGATCAATGGCCCATGAAAACACAAAAATGAGCGGTTTCCTAAATGCGGTGATAACACAATGAAAAAATTAAGGTTCGCGAAACACTATAGAAAATATGCATATAGAATGCACAACTATAGTGTAATCCGTAAGCATGGTCACCAAGTTTAATCACGCCCACTGAAGATCAAAACATGAGTGGTTTACAACGCCGTTATATAATCAACAAAATTTGATTTTCCAAATAAAATTTGAGCCAGAATTGATTTTGGTCGTTTTTACATGCTGGTGAAAAACGAGTTTTCAAAAGAGACATCTTGGCTGTCTGTAATCGATTTCATAAAAACTCATTTCCTAGATTTTTCACCAAAACATTCAAACAACTTACCTCTGTTACCTCCACTGCTTCTACTTTTCAAAAAAAAGAAATTTCAAAAACAATTTATTTCCTAAATGCGTCTATAACTCAACGAAAAAGGAAGGTTCTCGAAAGGCGATAGAAAATATGTGTACAGAATGCACAACAATAGTGTCATCTACAATTGTTGTCACCAAAGTTGAACGATGGCCCACAAAAACTCAAACATGAGAGGTTTCCAAAATGTGGCTATCACTCAATAAAAAATGATGGTTTGCGAAAGGCGACAGCAATTACGTATATAAAATGCAAAAAATACAGTGTAATCCACAATCGTAGTCACCAAAAGCGATTGAAAATATGCATACAAAATGGACAACTATAATGCAATCCACAATCGTAGCCAACAAAGTTGATCGATGGCCCACGAAAGTAAAAAATGAGGTGTTTCCTAAGTGCGGCTATAACTCAATCAAAAATGAAGGTTCATGAAAAGCTATAGAAAATATGAATATATAATGCACAACTATAGTGTAATCCAATATTGTAATCACCAAAGTTGATCGATAGCCTAGAAAAACTCAAGCACAAACGGTTTCTTTAATATAGCTATAACTCAACAAACAATGAAGGTTCGTGATAGGAAATACAGAATTACAGTGGATAATGCACAACTACTGTGCAGTGCGCAATTGTAGTCACCAAAATTTATCAATGGCCGACGAAAACTCAAACACAAGCGGTTTCCTAAATCATGGTATAACTGAACAAAAAATGAATGTTCACGAAAGGTGATAGAAAATACACGTACATAATGGAGAACTACAGTACATTCCACAATAGTAGTCCCAAAGTTGATTGATGGCCCACGAAAATTCAAACACAAGCGGACGCCTAAGTGTGGCTATAACTGAACGAAAAATGAAGGTTTGTGAAAGGTATAGAAAATACGAGAGCAATGTACAACTACAAAGTAATCTAATATTGTTGTCACTAAAAGCACCGTGAAAGGAGATTAAAAATATGCATACAAATGCACACTACAATAAATCTATAATCTGAGTCACCAAATTAATCGATGGCCCACAAAAATTCCAACATGAGTGGTTTCAACAAGTGCTATAACCGCAGAAATGCAACAATTACAAACGTTGATGGAAAATATGTATGTAGAATGCACATCCAATAATCCATGTTGAAGTCACCAAATTTGATTAATGGCCCACAAAACTCAAAATGAGCGATTTCCCAATGGCTATAACTCAACAAAATGAAGTTTTAAATGAGATAGAAAATGGTGTCTATACGCAAAACCATAGTGCAATCCACAATCGTAGTCAAATTTGATTAATCACCACCAAAAACTCAAACATGAGTGGTTTCGGAAATGTGGCTATAACTGAACAAAAAATGACGGGTCAGGAAAGGCGATAGAAAATATGCGTATAGAATGGACAAGCACAATGCAATCCACAATCGTAGTCACCAAAGTTGATCGATGGCCAACGAAAATTGAAAGATGAGTGTATAGAATGCATAACTACACTACAATCCACAATCATAGTCACCAAAGTTGATCGATGGCATAAAAAAACTCCAACATGATCGGCTTTCCAAATGCAGCTATAACTCAACAAAAAATGAAGGTTTGCGAAAGGTAATAGAAGATACGCATATAGAATGCCCAACTATAGTGCAATCCACAATCGTAGTAACCAAAGTTTATTGAGCCCAACGAAAACTCAAACACGACCAGTTTCCTAAACGTACCTATGACTCAACGAAAAATGAAGGTTCGTGAAATGCCAAAGAAAATACATGTATTAAATGTACAACTATAGTGTAATGCACAATCGTAGTCACCAAAGTTGATCGATGGCAAACAAAATCTCAAATACGAGAGTTTTCCCAAATGCGGCTTATAACACAACAAAAATGTAGGTCAGTATGGCTAGTAATACACGATGTAGCATGAAATAACTACAGTGTGATCCAAAAGCATAGTCACCAAACTTGATCGATGGCCCTCAAAAACTCAAACTCGAGCAGTTTCCAAAATGCGGCTATATCTGAACAAAAAATTAAGGTTGACAAAAGCTGAGAGATAATTAATGTACAAAATAGACAACTATAGTGCAATCCACAATCGTAGTCACCAAAGTTGATCGATGGCCAACGAAAACTGAAACATGAGCGGTTTCCTAAGTGCTGCTATAATGCAATGAAAAATGAAGATTCGCAAAAGCCGATAGAAAATACACATAAAGAATGCACACCTACAGTGTAATCCACAAGCGTAGTCACCAAAGTTGATCGATGGCCTAGAAAAACTCAAACAAGAGCGGTTTCCTAAATGTGGCTATAACTCAATAAAAGATGAAGTTTCGTAAAAGGCGATAGAAAATACGCATATAGAATGCATAACTACATTGTAATCAACAAGCACAGTCACCAAAGTTGATCGATGGCCCACAAAAAACTCAAACTTGAGCAGTTTCCTAAATGGGGCTATAACTCAACAAAAAATCAAGGTTTCCAAAAGGCGATAGAAAATATGCATACATAATGGACAACTAGAGTGCAATCCA
>VDFB02243908.1:0-18928 GCA_007258455.2 Sequoia sempervirens | reverse complement strand
GTGAAGCATAGAATGTGACACATGTTTCGGATTCAAAAAATGTGGTACCATTTGAAAGCTATAGATGTTTTTCAGTAATCTTATGAATCGAGACTTTAGTCATAATTCAAATAGAAAATGAATAATAATTATTTATTAAATTCAAAGTAAAGCATAATTTATATTGGTGGAAAGCTTAGAATCTCCTTTAAAAACCCTTTTCATTTCATCAATTTTGGGTTAAAAAAATGTTGTCAGCCACATACCCTACACATACCCATCATATCGCCACTTTTTGGCCAATCATGATCCTACACATACCCTTTACCAACATGCAAAAAATTGCATATCCATCTTCAATTCTGCTAGCTTGGCTAAAGGTAGAAATGGTTTCACTACAAGTACGGTAGTCCGGGGCATGCTCCCTTTCAACTCCTGCAGCAATTTTTTTTATAAGCATTATCAAGTTTCCAAGTCATGTAGAGAGCACTGAGAAGAATAGCCATTGTAACTTTACACAGGAAACAACTAGCTTCTATCCCATCATCCAGAACTTTGTAGGCTTCATCTACTTTTCCCAAACTACAAAGAGCATTTATCAGTTTACTGTATGTAATATTATAAGGTAAAAACCCTATTTCTGATCTTTCGATGTGTAGATCAATTGAAACATTACAAATTTTCCCTTTGTAGAGCAAACAAACTACAACACTCATAGTCCTTATGTCAGGATCATTAAATGAAGACTATATTATAAGATAAAATGAAGCAATATATTAGTAATATTAATTATTATATAATATATATTAAGATGTAATATGATATATATTATATTCTATATATTATACAATATAATAAAAATAAATTTTATAATATATATTATATAATTACACCGAGAGGCGTCTATAGTGGCATCCAAAAATCTGTGTAAATTTTTTGAAGCTACGTTTAAAATGATAGGCAGGTGGAAGTCATGTGTACTCAAGCTATGTTTTTTCTCCTGTTTTTGACGAATTAGACTGTAAAAACTCTAAGAATAATGAAGATAATGATACACAATAGTTTTTCTCTGAAACTATGATGCTCTGGCTTCCTTTTTTGAGTCCTTAAAGTACTAAATGAAAGAAATCACGATAAAGTGTTGATGAAGATAATTAAGGAACTCAGAAGGAGTTTTTTCACCAAGGTGCACAAGATCGAAGATACAAAAATCCTATTTATAGAGAGGATGTCACCAAGTATCACAAATGTTTAGTATTCTTTAGAAATTTGTAATGGTCATTAAAAATTTCTTTAGGTTGTTTTGGATGAAAATATCTGCCTTTTTTTCTTCCTTGGATATAAGCAAGGTTACTAGGCCTCAACACCAATCAAAACCAATTTCCCTGTAGCTACTGCTTCAGCTTATTCACAATAAAACACAAACATTGGTTTCCAGTTAAAATTTGTTTTTTAGACATCAGGCGAGCAATGTTTCTATTCTTGAAAGTAGTTTTCTAAAATGAAGCGAGCCAAAACTGCTCTCCCTATGACTCACATTATATTGAAAATCTAATGAAATCTATTTTTTAACTCAAAAATATGCCTTCAAAACTGAGCTTACACATCTTTCGACAGGTGTAGACGATGGTGACAATTGTACACAAATAGGGCACACAGTAATGTTGGAATGGGCGATCTTTCTTCTGGAATTTCCCATGAAAGACATGTCGATGTCATCTCTAAAAAGAAGTTGTCAAATTTAATAACGTGGGGGAATGGTTTTCTTTTAGAATTTAGAGTGATTAGATGATATGTTCCATGTACATTGTGTCATTTTATGTCCTAAACACTTAGCATCTATGTGTAAATGATAAGCACAAGGTATGAGTTCTTAGCAATAACATGAGTAAATATGGGTTGGAGGGGCACATTGACCCCATAATTATAAGAAAGGTAAATTAAAAAAATACATTTTATAGTTTAGTGGTTTCATTGGTTTTCTAAATGGTAAAAGCATTTTAGAGAGACATATTGACTTGACGGTTGAGTGCTCTAAACATATTGGAGGGGAGTTCCATGGATATACACGAGGGTCCATTCAAAGGGTTGGCCTTCCAAGTTTAATACATTCTTGGGCACAAAATTGTTACCCTGACCACCATATTCAAAGAAAAATCTTAAGCATCAATGGCACCAAAATCTAGGTTTTGTTTTAGAATTGTTTAGGAACCGGTTGGTATATGGGTTTGAATAGTTGATATGTATTGGTATTTTTGTTTTTGGTCAAAATTTCTTCTAATATGTAAGCACATCTTAGTTTTGATTTTTTTCTAAATGAATTGAAAAAAAATATTGAAGAAAAAATCATTTGTATTATGTTTAGGCAAGCTTTCAAATATATATATTCTCCATTTTCTTCATTTCACATATGGTTGTCTAAATTGTTCGCTTGGATTTTTAATTTTAATTGTATTAATGAGTTCAAATGTCATTTTTTTTCACATTTGCAATGGAGATTTTAATAGGTAAGTTCAAACATAAACAATAACTTTTAAAAAGTAGTGTCACACTTAGTTTTATACAAGAAATATGATTTCTTATGTTTGTATTTTTAAGTTAGAGTTTAAAAAAATACACGGAATCTTTCTTGTATTGCATGAAATTTGATATAATATTTAGTGCAATTGATTTCTTTGTTACATCACAAAGGTTCACATAGATAATGAATAGATCATAAATATTATTACAATTACATCACAAAGGTTCACCTAGATACAAATGAGGTATTACAATTATACATAATGAACCACAGTTACAATAAAGAAAGAGAAGAACAACTCCAGAGAACCATATGAGCTTCTCGAACAAGAAGATCTCGCCATCACGAATGGAAGAGAACTCAACAGTGTAAGATGCATGCCACCCAACCATCTGGTACCCGTAGGCCCAGCCCCCATGCTAGGATATAGTAACAGGAAACTAAGACAACCTATTACCTCTAGACACAGGCAATATACAAAAATACTCACAGAATAGATAAACAAGAACTAGGGTCACATTGTTTCTAGAATCACAAAATCAATTACCAACACAATACAGTAAACTAACTGTTGACATAGAAGGAGTCTCATCACAAAGGTTGCATTGGTTGTCCAATGGAGATCTTCTTAGGTCTTGGCCCCCCTCTAGGGTTATCCTAGTAACCTCTTATGATTTCGGCCCCACATGCACACTAGTGCAAAATTAGTTATCTTTCGAGAAGACAAGATAACAATCTAGCCATTTTAGGCCTTCCCAACTCATCTCAAGTCTCATACAAGCCCTTGAGCCAATGCGCAAGGCTAAATATCTTGTTATATGTGTTAATCTAATAGATTATTTAATTCTCACTTGATTATACTAACTCCCACACGAGTTGTTCTAGGACCACTTTGTGTCCCGACCCTCGCTGAAATCCACTCCCCTATCGACAACACATAACTCAGACTACATGCCAAGGGTAGACAGTACACTAAGAACTGATAACAATAACCAATACACCTTAAAAGGTAACACATCTTAACAGATGTCCAATATAGAAACCCAATACGTGTACTACCCAAGAAACTCAAAGGGTGAACTAAAGTTACCACAACCCTTTCACAATTACAAATCTAGAAGACTTAGATTCACATAATGACAAATATTTCCCCCTAGTACACAATTACAAAAACATGTGCTTTTAAATACAATTAAAGAAAAATAACAAATACTATCATTCAAATTTTCTAAATCCATTACAATCAATTCTTGCATATTAAAATGCATCATCCAAAACACTATTTCAATTTAATAGACTAACAACAAAATAATTAAATATTTCACTTCCAAATCCCAACTCCTTTTAATATTTAACTCAATTTCCTTAATTAAATATTCAATCTTTCTAATAAAATCAATTTATTATAAAACACCTACTTGTGCATTGCATGCAATATAATATTCATTTAAATAAATATCTTTTTTTGTTTTTGATACACAGGAGGTATCTCCAACCAAGGCCCAGCGAATCCCACCAAACCTTTCCTCGAGCTTACTTATTGTCGAGTTTTGGCGTATTGGTGGGGCGAGCCAAGGCAAAACTAATCCCCCTGGGGAGAAGCCCCGAGCCCACAACAGGACTCCTCCAGGTTAACCCGGCCAGCGTGATAAATAAATATCATTTTTAAATAAATAAATATATATACATTTTCTAATTACATAATCTAATTATTATTTTTCAATGTTTATTTTAAAATATCTAATTGTGCATGTGCATGCACCTATTTAAAAATATATTTAAATATATTTTCTAAAATTATATGCAATTTTTCTAATATATATTTTTAAATAAATAAATAAGTATATATATATATATATATTAATTTACAATTTTCAAACAATACTAATCATAGAACTAGTCTATTGCGACTTTAATAAATTTTGTTTTCGGATCTGGGTTTCTCTAAAAATTTTACTGACGGTGCGCCATCAAGTCGTTTAAAATGTACAGAAAACTCAACCTTACCCAGTTCGTAAAGTTGTAGTTATGATTAATTTAGTGACTCACTCTCTCTGCTATTTTGATTTTCAAATTACAAGAGGTTTCCAATTATTTCAGTTTTCTCAAATTTATCAAAAGATTTCATTTTCAATCCTATAGAAGTTTTCTAATTCCTCAAATACTTTCTTTTAATTTTTTTATTGTGTTAAAAATTATTCCTTACAAGGATCTAAATCTTCAACGGCAATTTACCATTTTCTACAGAAGAATAAATTATATTTTCACAGGAAGAGGTTTCTAAGTTTTGATTTAAATTCAACAGAGGTTCAATAATTCCACTATAATTTTTTTCTATAAAAATCTATTTCAAATACTCAATTTAACTTTTGTATAAATCTATTTCAAATACTCGATTTAAATAGAGGATCTAAATATGTTCTTCTACAGAGGTTCAATTTTCACGACAATATTTTTAAAACAAAAGCTTCTACAGTAATGAAAAAAAAATTCTAAAAATTTCCAATTTGCATTACAGTAATAAAATAACTTTTCAATACAAAATTCACAAAAACAGTAAAGGAACCTGTTCCAGAAGAAACTGTTGCCTCGTGAATTGTTGTCGAGCTTCTCTGTAACTTCAAATTGCCAATGTAGCCAAAACTTCCTCTAGTAAATTTTTCGCTTTCCAGAGAACACAAAACAATTCTTGAGAGAGAACCACAATTTCCTCACTAATTTTCAACAACCCACACAAAAACTCTCATAAAACAACTTTTTTTTTTTCCTAATATCTTCTCCGAGAATCAATTTTCAGCAATTAGATAACAAATTTCTAACTCATAGTTATTTCAACAAAATATTTTTTTCCTCAACAACTTAGATATTTTCCATTTACATGCATTTAAATATAATAACATAATTTACTAATTGCAACCTATAGACACGTGAAATTGACATCATGCATTCAACAAATAAATCAAATTTATTTGGTCAATCTCCTAAAGTCATCAGTTTAAATCAAATAAATCAACTTGATCCTAACATCACCCTCTTTGACTAAATAAATTAAACCTTTATTTAATTAAGTCTGAAAGCACCTTTCATCCATTTTTGATTTAAATAAATCAAAATATTCAAGTCAAAGGGGTCAAAGCATCTAATCATCATTAAGTTAATCTAATCTTGATTATTCTAACCTAACCACCCATCACATCCTCTAGTTTTTCCCACTTGCACCATTAAAATCAATATTTTCCATCAACATGGTATCTTTGAGGAATATTCCCTCAAGTTTGAATTCAAAAACAAGTGGACATGTACATCCAACAAAGCATTGATGAGCTCTTACATGGTTCTTACATGTCCCTTTGTAAAGGTCAAACTCAACATTTACTCTCAAATTCAAATTTGAAATCTCCCTCTCTTTGACACATTGACCAAAATGTGTTCATCCTCAAGCCTATCACAAGTTGACAAGTGGCCTCTTCTCATTTGTGGATCTTTAGTCCCACATCCTCCATGTTTGGCATTCTTTTATCACTTTTGGCCATAAATAGAGGTCTCCTCTATTGTTCAAATCCTCGACAATCTCAAGCACAAATGCACCATTGTCATTTGAATCCATATCATCTTAGCATTCCATATCATTTTCCATATCAACCTTGAACATGCAACCTGAATTGTGAACATGGACCCTAAACGACAGGCGTGGAATCCCCACCCTGAACCTCTATCCCCAAACATGGACCCTTGACCCTTAACCAATAACCTTCAACCCTGAAGCCTGAAGCCTGACCCCGTACCCTCGACCCTCGACACTTGACACTAGACCTTGACCTTGGACCATGAGCTCTGAACCTGGACCCTTGACCCTGGACCTTGAACCATGAACCCTAAACCCTAAACCTTAAACCTTGAGCCTTGAACATTGAAGCCTGAACCCCGAACCGTGGACCGTAAAGCTAGACCCTAAACCCTGAACCTTGGACCCAAAACCCAAAACCCTCGACCCTTGATCTTGGACCTTGGACCCTATAACCTGGACCCTAAACCTTGAACATGGAACCCTGTGCCCTGGACCTTGAACCATGAAGCTGACCGGATGGAGCTTAAGCAGGAATTGGGAAAGGGTTATTTTCCACAATAGCACCAATCCACTATGAGATAGGGGTTTGATCATGTTTTCATAATGCTTGGAATTAGTTATTTTTGTTCTATTTAGATTGCATATTTTAGCATGGTTAAGTATTTCATAGGAGCATTAATAAGTTTGCATTTGGTATGAACTAACCCATTTCAATGAATGTTGAAGTTTAGGGGCTATTTGTAGGTTTACGGTGCTCACATATGGCACTAGAAGGAGGGCCCTCAATAAGTTTTTATTTTGCTTTATAGAGTATATACAGATTTGTTGATTTATCCCAGAGTTGTTGATTTATCTCAGCATTTTCATATATAGTTGGCTTCTCTATAGAGTACATACATATTTGTTGATTTATCTTAGCATTTTGATATATAGATTTCACCATGTGATACTTTTTTTATTACCAGTTAATAAGTTTACATTTTCGGGTTTTGTGATTGTTTGTTATAAGATTTAAGGAACTACTTTGAAAACAACAAAAACATAAAAGAGGGCAGGCAAGGGGATACTCACACAAGTTTTCTTAGCCTTTGTTTTCTCTTGTCCCCTGAAATAGGCATAGGGGATACATCTCGCATAGTGAAAATTGGAGAGATTCTTATCTCTTTAATGAAATTAAAATTTTGAATCTTTCCTATAATTTTGCTTGCTTGAAAATTTATTTTATGTGTATTAGTGCATTGATATACACTCCAAGTGCTTTCATAGTTTTGTATTGTTTCACTGATACTTGTGATTTGCAGATAATTAGGAATGTTGTGCTTATATGGTAAAAAAAAAAAAAAAGAGAGACTGGTGTTAATTCTTCTGTGTCTTGAGAATCAGGAAGGAAGCAACACAATATGGGATTTTTTGATATAAACTAGATTTGATCTTTTGACAGCATTTAGATCCTTTATTGATTGTGATTTTTTGTTTATTGCAACACTTACTCTTGCACATGTATTGCTATCTGCTCGCATTTATTCTCCATACGCATTTTTGATGTCTTTTTGACTGCTATCAAACACTGCTTCTTGCCTAGTTATGACTATCTTTGGCGACCTAGTTTTTGATTATTTTATGATGTACTCACTATGAGATTCTCTGATTGCTTAGACTCATAGCAAGGACCTTTTTTTTTTAGGTCATAATATTGTAGCAACTTGGACGTATATTATAATCAAGTGAATGAAGTTTTCTTGGACATCACTCATACGAGAAACTTGAAGTATACGGAATGGGATTTGATGACAAGTGAAACGTTGAAATAGCAAGTATGTGGAGACATCTGCAATTCAGGGGAACTGCTATCCATCTCAGACGCCTTTTGTAGTTGGAAAGATCTAATTTGATACCAAAGAATTGAATAGTAGATGATCAGGTCTACCTCATTTCCTAGTCTTAACATGTATACATTTTCTACCACGCAGTGTACTCATAATGCCTAGTGTTAACATGTCATGGAGGATGTTGCACAAAGATTTAGGAGTCTTCTCGAAAGTTCCCTGCATTTTTTTTGTACTAGATTCATCTGTGAAAACCTTTCAAATTGATGCATTGCATAATATAACATTTGAGGCATCCTATAAGACAATAGTTGTTCAAAGAGCTGCATTTTTTTTGTCTTGCACATGGGTCGATGCTGGAAAAGGCTGATTCTTCAAATGACTATCTACTTGTCAGTTACATTTAATAGCATTTATGATTATCGTTGTGTAAATGCCTGCAATCAGAGAGGAATAGAGAAACCGGTAATTTCAAGATGAAGCAAAGTTCAAAAGACCTTTAGACGCATCTATACACCTGCTAATATCACTTGCTATTGATGGTTGGAAGACCCCAATATGGATGCCATTTTTTTTTTAACGTTTAACTCTAACCTTTAAGCGCTGTTGCTGCTATTACTTTTATGATGGTAATCTTTGAGGTAGAGAGAATATATTAGATTCATTGACTGTGCATTTTGTAAAATAGTAGCGCTCATCCATTGGCATCATTACTAGTTTGACATTGCATATTTTTTGTGCATTTTGTGGAAGGCAATATAACCTGTTAGTTGGGAAACTTTAAAAGGCTGAAAAGAATAATCTGACAAAAAATTTGACTAGGTTGCTTACTGTCTTATCATAATTGTGCTTTTGATGCAATTTAGACTTTCTTTCATTTGTCATTATTATCACCGTATTCTTTGTTGTTGACCATGTGACTGTGTTTAAAACTCCTTCCACACATTCCCAACCAAGCATGATATCTTTGCCAAAGCGGTCCAAAATGTACTAGTACATTTGTTGCATATTGTTGCACAAGTCATTAAAGCATGGAAAGAGTCAACACACATATAAGCTTTTATTATCAGAGGAAGATTTAAATAAATCAATTTAATGCAATAAATGTCCTAAAATTTGCATTTACTTGCTTGTTGTGCAATTTGGCTGCCATCTTTTGCATTTGGAAGAGGAAAAGATCATTTTTAAAAATTTTAATCCATGGTCAATTTTGTTGCCAACTTAAAGATATTGAATGCATAAGGTTTTTAAAATCAATTTTCCTCTTATGAAGGTGGGGGTAAATTGAAAATGTATTGATAGTTTATTGAGTCAAATTCATTCCTTGTCAATTCAATTTTACTCTCTTCAAAAGGATTCCGCAAATGGTTGATAAATCTTGTATATGGCTTTATCATTTTGCAATACATGCATAACTTTTATTTTTGATGATTGTAGGATAACAAAGGATAATGAAGGACAACAAAGGAAACAAAGGAAATCGATGAAGGAGAACAAGGTAAAAAGATGAAATCAACATTGGAATCAAGTGTTGGAGTTGAGCAAAAAATGAATGCAAGATTGGAGTTAAGGATTTGAGAAATCAAAACTTAAAACCCAAAAGCATTTTTAAATGCTTTGAGCCTCTGTTGCACACCGTAATTTTTTGTTTTAGGCTAACTCACATATTTTTTTGGGCTTTAAAATGAACATTACCTAGGTTTTCAATTTCCATTGCGAAAGGGGTTAAAATGAAAATTAGGAAAACCCACTACATTTTGTTTGAGGCTAAGAATTGAACAATCAACTTCACACTTCATCTTGGTGCATTAGAGAATCAAAATCATTGCTTTGAGGCTTAAAATGAACATGTGTTTTTCATGTTTCGTAATCTCTTATTCAAAGTAATCTCATCTAAAAAGGCGTATGCACTTCTCTCGCGCTTCACAGCGACCTTGAGAATCAAAAGTATTTTTGATGACATTAAGTTTCATAAAAGATTGCCTCCACACTTTGATTTGGGTTTAAAATTGAACAAGATCTTGTGTGAGTGTGAGTGGGGGCATTATCGCCTATATTCTCTGTCTTTGTTGCCATCAAAGATTGATCAAGTTAGGGATTTTGTCTTTACTCGCTTTTGTTTATCTTAGAGGGCTTTCCTTGGGGAAAAAGTACTCACCCAAGCGAATGACTCAACCGGTAACACTCTAAAGCCAAGAGTATTTCCAACCGGCATATAAATGTGGATATTGGAAGAAACGCCAATATCACACGGTTGATTCCGACGAGATGGATTTGAAAGGGGACTCTCGCCGTATGGGTCAATCTCCACGAACAGAAAGTCCTTATTAAAACCCATATGCTAGAATTTTCCAAAATCTTTGATCTATTTGTTGGTGCAAGAAAGGTCGTTCTGAAGCCGCCCCACACTTTTACGGTCTTTAGTAGAAATGGAAAACATGCCATGGGAGTTTCATGGGTGTTGATGCTTGGCTGCCCCATATAAGTGAGTGTCGTGGAGGGGAGCCAGTGGGGTCAAGCATCTAACCATTCGTTAAAGATAAGTGTAGTTGGACTTGTCCAAGTGGGGATTCAACAAATACTATCTTTCACATCCATAGGATTGTACTTGTTCTTGGTTTGAAAACACGGTGCTTTGATTGAAAACATTGAAAACCAACATTCAACATGAGCATTAAATCTCAAACCCTTTAGGAGAAGCAAATATCCTTGAACAAATTCACAAGTTATTGCTTCTAAGAATTTGGATTTCATCTCAATTTTCTCCTACTAAGGTCAACTATAGGTAACTCTTGCCTCAAATTTCCTTGGTTTCTGCATAATACACTTTGCGGGATAAGAGGAAAGTTGAGACATTAGACATCTAGATTCAAAATCTAACCAAGAGTGTGTTTGTGGTAAAAAGAATCCATTAAGTAAAGATTGAATCAATTGGACCCCACACATGTGTTTGGCATCTTTTGGTCATATGGTTTCCAAGCAAACATTGGTATTTTGATTTGAACTACTCTTAGAGAAAATCATGTTCTTCACTATCTTGTTCTAGTAAACAAGTCCTTCCTAGATTCATTTAGGATCAAATCAAACATTTCATCCATTCCAAACATCTATCAAAATCCATCTCACCAAACAACTTTAGAACTTTGGAAACATCATTCTAGACTTGGGTAAATTATCAAAATCAAAATCACCTTGTTTAGTTAGGTGTATGGGAATACATTTTGAAAAAATTCATCCTAAGATCATATTCAACATCTAAGGGTTTACAAGTTCTTTATCCAATCAAAACAATCAAAATCAAACCCTAAGTCTAACATTGATCCAAAGTCCCTAAACATTCAACACTCATATCATTCACCCCTTTCATCCTTCATTTCGTCATTGATCCTAAGAACCTTATAGGTCAATTTTGCAACAAGGTCAAAACACAAGAAGAACATGGAATACAAACTTGATCCATACATCACGAGTAATCTGAATCAATTGAACTTTCAAAGCCTTACAATGCCGATTGATTATCAAAACTCACACTTATACAATCCATACATGGGATCATTACTTTCTACAAATGTCAATGGCACAACAAGTGTGAGTATGCCCAAATCAAAGATTGGAACACATTTCCCGATGGTAGATCTAAATCCAAACCTACAAGTCTATCCACCAAACAATTAATGCACGAGCCTTCAAATGAACAACGTCATTCCACCAAATCCCTACATGCCAAATGAGAATGTACCAAGTACAAGTTTTCCAAACATGAATCCAGAAAACTTTGGGATAAATATGTTTGCAAATCATACGAATGTTGTTCAAAATCCAAACAAGATGTTAACGACTCCAAGTCAAGGTAACACCATGCAAAATCAAAGTTACCTAAATCAAGGCAATGTGATTCCCAACATCAACAATGTTCAATTTCAACCTATCATGCCAAATCTGAACATCATCCCAAATCAGAACATTGTCCAAAATCAATTTGTCCATGATCCCATTCAAAACCACAAGTATGCATCCCAAATCTACTTGAACAAAAACCAAATCAACTATATCAAGGGAGTCAAGATTGAAATCAAGATCAAATTTGGCGAGATCAAATTGCTACACTTACCAAAATAGTTGAGTCATTGTGCCAAGAGACATCTCCACCACCATTACCCATATCAACATCATTCCTTGGTTTAGGGCTTCCCCCTTTACCTAGCACCAATCACTTCATCCAAATCAATCCACCTAACACCAATCAAGCCATCACATCAAATCCTTTGAATATACCATCGACATCACACCAACATATGGTATCTAGTCAAGTGACAAAATCAATCCAGACAAATCAAAATGTGGTCTCCCAAGGACCTATCACCTTGGTCATTCTGACCATTCCTATCACCTCGATCACTCCAACCACCACTCCCACACCTATCACATCTCAACCCATCACTACCATGATCACTCTTAGCGTATTTCAACCACTTGTCACTATATCCAACACAATTCCAAATCCACCACCACTACCACCAAAACCAAACACAGCAAGACAATATAACATTGTGCTAAAAGCTCACCAAGCCTACCAAAAGGCCATCCAACAATATCTAGCCACGCAACAAGCATCACAAGCTCAACAAGTGCAACAAGCCTCTCAAGCTGCCCAACAAACACAAGCACAAACACAAAAAATGATAGCTATTGGGGAGAACGATGAACATTCAACCACTAGTGATAGCATTGGCAATCTCCCCACTACAATGGATGAAAGCAATGATCAAGATCAATCCATCAAAGAGCACATTGTATATGTTTCCACCTCATCCAACAATCAAATTGGCATACATCAAGAGTCAATTTTCAATCATGATCAAAATACACCAACAATACCCAACAATGATCCAATTCAAGAAATTTCAACATCATTTGACCCTATGGTTGAAGACATTGGGAATCCCTCCACCACAATTGTTGAAAACAATGATTAAGATCTCTCCATTAAGGAGCACATTGAAGATGTTTCTACCCCATTTGATGATCAACTCACAATACATCAAGAGCCACTTTTTAGTGATCTATTTCAAGGAGTGTTAGGATTATTTGATCCTATCAACATAATGCACGATCCATCAACCAATGATCATGTTAAAAATGTCTCTACATCACCTAATGAGTTAGAGAACATATCTCAAGAATCTATTCCAAAGCATGATAATCGTCTTTCACCAAAGTCTAGCAATGGTCCTTTCCAAGACATGTTGACATGCTTTGACCTCATGGTTACAGATATTGAAGGAATCCTGAACTCGACACTTGATCTAAACTCACTCAAAGATCAAGAGGATGTTGAGACATTCCCCATGCCTAATGATGACATCCAAGAACCCTTTGTAAACAATCCATCCTTTGAAACTGACCCATGTCAAGAACTTGATCCAAAGCATGTCGAAAGCAACTCTGAAAACATTCAAGATCAAGAACTTATGTCTCCAAGATACTACAATAGTCTAATGGACACTCTCCTATCTATGCAAGATGCACATACTCCTCCATCTACCCATGAGATGCTTTATGTGGATGGACACATTGATGATCTTCATCTAGAACAAGATTTTGTTACACAAAAAGAGTAGAGTATTAATTCCTACAGTCAAACTGAGTTATCAACATCAGGATCAAATATATCCCAAATTTAGACTGAGGACATCAGGTATGCAAATATCCAACATTATCCACTCAAGGAAGCAAGTCAGATAGAATAGTATAATTCAGAGTTAGCAGAGCAACAAACTAAAACAATGTCACCTATGGTGCTCATTTATCAAAGAGTGCTTATTAAACAAGACATCTCAGAATAGGAAGAATCAAAGAACAAAGGTACTACTTCCACAATACTAGGGGCAACTTCATCTCAAGAAAACATCAACATAGGGAGCACAAAGAGTCCTTATGATGAAACTAGTGTCAATACTACAACCAGCCACATCACGAATCTTCATCCACCCATCACCCCATCCATGAATTGGGACCAACGTCAAAAGAAATAATTGAATCAAAGTATGAAGAACATTATCAAAGCAAGAGAAGCTGAGAAGCACAATGGACAAATGAAATACAAATGGATACCAAAAAATACAAAGAAAGATCGTCCCTATCAAACTCCATCAGTCAAAGAAACTATGGGGCAAAATAAAAATGGGAAAAGTATCCATCAAAGATGTACAAAAAAGTAAAAGCAGGATTTTCAAGCAATGTACAAAGTGTATCAAGCAGTTGGTCCTAATTCAACACACACTTCCGTATTCACCCATCATTGCTCATCTTCCCACGTTTGGAGAGTCAAACATTCCAAGTTGTCAACCAATTCATCTCCTATCCCTAAATACACTCCATCCACACCTCCACACATGATATCCAATTCTCGCATTGACCATGTATTGGCAAAACCCTTCATCATAAGGATTCAGAAGGCAATCTATCACGATGTGTGTACAAAGACAAAGTCAACTCTAGTATCAATGAAGCAGATCAAGAATCCCTAAAGCTGCATTCAAATGCACATATCTTAGCAAAGAAACTTCTTCAGGTAGGATACCGATGGCACATTATGACAGAAGCATCTACATTGACACCACTAGGTGGGTTAGCATGAATGTTTCAGAAAAAACCAAAAAATCAAAAAATATGAAAATCCAAAAAAAAATTAGAAAAAGGATTGAAAACAGTAAAGAGAAAAAATCGTCCTCTAGTGAAAACCACTACGGTGGTGCTTTGGGAAGGTACCATGACGAAAACCTAGAAAATAGGTGTCATGAGTAGAATTGAGCATCTACGTATGCTAGTTCAGATGAAAGCATCTCATCCCATCCATAATAAATCGAGCATTCCATCCATCTTATCCATAATAAATCCATTCATCCATAAACCATTTATCCAATCCATTTTCATCCATCTGCATCCATCATCCAAGTTATCTTGATCTTGATGAAATTTTGGGGCACACTTTACACCTGCTTATGGTAAACATCTTGACATGGGTCATTTTCATTGATCCTATCCTATGCAACATTATCTGAGCCATGAAACATTATCCAATGACCATCCTTTATCTTAACACCTTATCTTAACATAAGATAATCCTTGGCATCCTTTGTGTACTTACCATATCCATCCATCCGTACACCTATCCAAGAATTTAACCATGACATTCCATACATTGCTAGACATTGGGGGCAGAAATTTACATCTTGCTTCGAGAATAAATCTTGATCTATATCCTTCAACTTATGTGGCGATCCGAACATTGGCAAATGTGAAACCAAATTGGTCAAAGCATTTTTGAGAAAAAATCCAAATTACTAACCCATGACATATTTTGACAAGAAAATGTTCCTTATCAAGCTTCATCTTTCATTGAACATCAATCCAAATAATCGCTATCAGTTGCATCTAGTTTGCATGTTAATGTCGCATCAATCATTCGAACAAATTTTGTTCCAAACCAAGCTTCATCAATCATGATCAATCAAATCCAATCAAGAAATCATTAGGATATCCTTGTGTTGCTTAACACTATCCTTGCATTGTTGTGTATCCTCAACAATGTTATCATCATCAATCTTGAATCATCAAATCCTTGCATTGTTGTGTATCCTCAACAATGTTATCATCATCAATCCATCAACCCGATTGATCAACCTTAGCTTGATTTTCAACACAATCCCAAAACAAAGCATTGATATCATCACACATGTCCATATCCAAATCGTCAAAATCATGTGAAAACCCTAAAACATCAAAAAAACACAAAATCCAAAAACATTCGAAAAACATCAAAATCCAAAAACATTCAAAACATCAAAATCCAAAACATTCAAAAATGCAAAATCCAAAACATTCAAAAATTAAAAATAACACAAAATCCAAAAACATTTGAAAAATAAAATCAAAACATTTGAAAATCCAAAACACAAAACAACCTCAAAACATTCCAAAACGCCAAAAACATCCAAATATTTGAAAAATCCATCTGTCCGTTTCGCTTTCATCCACAATAATCAATCATCCCTAATAAACTGATCGTCACCTTCAGCCTTTGGCAAAAAAAAAAAAAAACAACCACAACAATCAGCAAAATCAATCTTCAATCGTAAAATAAAAATTGAAACAACAAATCTTTAAAACAAAATCAAACTCTTGATCATTTTCAGGCATGTCAATCGACTTTATATCAACATCCTATCAATCAACTTATCAACCCATCATCATCCTATAGAATGCATGTCCTAGGATATATCGTTCCAACAATGGGTATCATTTTGGATATCACTTTGGATTCTTAGCCTATCAAAACAAATCCCTTCTGGCTGAAGGTATGAAGAACATTGGCTTGTTTGCATACTTGATCTTTTCTTTTGATTTATCTTATTGCACTCATTCCAAGGACCTCTCGATGATATCTGAATGAAGGATTTAGAGAGATAGGAATGGGGCAACGATAATTATCCTTTTGTCTGCTGTGCTTGTTAGACGTTCTTGTAAAATAACTTGGTGAATACTTGCTTTGTTAGGTACGTCCTAGCAGGGTTTCCACATTTCAAGTGTGAACAAGAATACTCCTATTTGTTTGTTGAGTCAAAGTCCATCACACTAGGTACAACGTCATCATGGTTCTTTATACCTTGATGCATCATATCTACATTTGTAATCAAACATAAGGTAAGTAGCCCTTTTAAAATCCCAATCCTTGATAAGAAAATCATCATCTATCATCATCATCATCATCATCTCTAATAAAGTCTCATCAGATCATGGACTTGTTGGATCCTCTTGTCATCACCCGATTTCTTCTTTTCCGCACTAACATCATGTCATGAATAGTTAATCATCATCACCAATGCATCCATCATGCATCCATCCTGCATCCACAAGCCATCAACATTCGGCATATCATCTCACATGCATAGTCATCATCATAATATAGATCTGTTAGTCTAACCATCTCATAAAATCATACATTTTCATAATCATGGCATATCACATCATTCATCTCATCCATCTCACATCACATCATCATTTAAGTTGTTTAGGATAATATAGATTGGTTATTCTAAGCATCTTAAAACCATCCATTTTGAACCTCTTTATCATGACATTGACCCTCAAATAGAATCTTTTCTCTCGATCTCTTGAGGGGGCAATGTACTAGTGTACTTCTTTCCACTAGGGCATCTGAAAAAATCATGAAATTTTTGAATTTTGTTCGCAGCAAGTTTATTCTTTGAACCAACGCAGCAAGTACATTGCTTCAAAGAGGGGCAAAATATAGACATGTGAAATTGACATCATGCATTCAATTAGGTCATATTCATCCATTCAGCAAATAAATCAAGTTTATTTGGTCAATCTCCTAAAGTCATCAGTTTAAATCAAATAAATCAACTTGATCCTAACATCACCCTCCTTGATTAAATAAATTAAACCTTTATTTAATTAAGTCTGAAATCACCTTTCATCCTTTTGTGATTTAAATAAATCAAAAAATTCAAGTCAAAGGGGTCAAAGCATCCGGCATGTGCAGGATCATGGTAGGCCAAACAGGCCCTTAAGTGGCAATGAAAATTCAGAAAAATCAGAGTTAGGAAATTTGACGTAAAAATTTGAATAAGTTATCTATATTATTTCAAAAATATGTAAGAATAAAATCTGTGGGAAATTTAATGTAGTTTCTAAACTACTAGGTTAATTTTTTTTAAAACAAAATCTATTTGGTGAAAATTTGAAATTTCAATGCAGTATTACTTAAATTTCAGGAAAAAAATAAGAAGTAGGTGTCTGTCTGACCACCCTAACCATAATAAATGATAATATTTTCTTATGAGATTTTAGATATAAGTAGAGGACCTATGTCCCAAATGTGACGTATATTTTTTGTAATTTTTTCCAAGTAAATAATTAATTATGAATTTTTTATTACAACTTTTAAAAAATATAAAACTCGATATTCACCACCTTAACTTGGTTAAAACCTCATAAAATTCAATTTTTTTTTTTTAATCCTATAGTATATGAAACATAGAATGTGACACATATTTTGGATTCAAAAAATATAATACCGTTTGAAAGTTATAGATGTTTTTCAATCAGCCTATCAATCAGGACTTTAGTCGTAATTCTAAAAGAAAATAAATAATAATTATTTATTAAATTCAAAGTAATGAATAATTTATATTTGTGGAAATCTGAGAGTCTTTCACAAACCCTTTTCGTTTCATCAATTTTGGCTTAAAATAAAGTCGTCAGCCACATGGACGAAGTCTAGAAAAACAAGGTAAGTTGTAAAACACGTTTTTTGCGTTGACTTCTTAGGATTGGCATGTCCAAGCCAAATACCAAAGCAAGGCCGAGGCTAATCCCTAGGCAATAAATTATGTTGTGAGGCTGATCGGATATCCTGTTTAAATCGGATATCCTTTTTCAAACCTGAGCATCCGTTTCAAATCGGATATTCGTTTTTTATTGCATTTTATAAATTATATATTATAAAGTGTATAATTTTTTTTAAAATCATATATAAACCAAATCGGATATCCATTTCAAAACGGATATCTGATTTGGTTTATATATGATTTAAAAAAATTTATACACTTTATAATATATGATTTATAAAATGCAATAAATATTTTATAGTTTATTTTAATATATCTACTTGAGAATATACAATATAGTTGATAATGTAATATATAATATATTATATTATTATGTATAATATTTAAATATTATTTCTATATTTTACTTAATGTATATATATTACTAATATATAAAATATTATATAACTAATTAATATTACTAACATATAAAATATTTAAATATTATCTCTTTCCCTCTCTCTCTCTCTCATCTCTCCCTCCTACCCCCTCTCCCTCTCTTAAGGACCTCTCTCTCACTCACTCCTATGTCTCTCCACTCTACCCTTAGCTCTCTACCCTTAAACCTTAAATCCTTAAACTCTTAAACCATTTACCCTCTCTCTCTCTCTAAAGACTC
>VDFB02243907.1:0-11346 GCA_007258455.2 Sequoia sempervirens | reverse complement strand
TTCCATTTTGAACTTTTTTGTTTTTGTTTCGAGACTTTATCTGTGTTATCATAGTATGTAAAATCAACTATTGTGAAACTAAATTTGTGCATGCCATTGAATTTAACATGAATTTTGAATAATTTTAAGAATTTCTTTATTGTAGTCATGAGAGGAAACTAATCAAACCAGTAGCATATGTTCTCTTTAGCTTCTTAGTGTCTCCTTTTAAAATATGATAAGAAAATTATTTAAGATTAATTTCTTATACACATTAGTTTGTTAGTGGTGGGGATTTTTCAATCCTAAGGATTGTTGAGTTTGCTTAAATACAAATTGACACTAATCTTTAGTGATGTAAAAGAGAATTCTTCATTGTAAAATATTTGGTATCTTATAGTAAGAAATACATCATATATTTGTGCAGTAAATATGTTCTTTGTGTTTGTACTTGTGAGAAAGAATTCAATATTTAAATTAGAAAATAAAATTTTAATAAAATGCTTCCTATTTTGAATTAATGTAAACTTAAAATTAAGAAAAATAAAATTTGAATAAAATATAAATGAATAAAGTAACCAATTGTGAACTCCATGGTGAATTAAATGTGTTCAATAAGTGTGATCGGATGTAGTTGCTCAACCAAATTACTTAAAATATGGGTAGCATACACTTGTATATTCATATTAATTTTTGGAAGATTTGAAGTTCCATTTATAATTTTTTGGCTAGAAGGATGGATGGTTGTGATTTTTCAGAGAGATTTAAGGTAGGTGTTGAATGAGAAGATTTCTCTTGGATCAAGGAGAAGATGAATGGTGTTGATATATTTTGTTCATAATTAATGGATGAGATTCAGTTGGCTAAAAATAGAAAAAGTCATAAAATTAGTTGCAACAAAAAATATGATGAAAAATTAATTAATCATTTATTTTTGGGATGGAGGAAAAATAAAAATAAAATAATAATAAATATTTAATTAATTAACATGAGGTGGAAAATAAACTAATTAAATAATATTTAATTGAGAGTGAAATAAAAATTGAAATAATTTCATTATGTGTGATATGAAATAAATAAATAAAATAATATTTAATTAATTAGTGATGAACTAGATTGATTAAATAATTATGAGATTAATTAAATACTATAGTTATTTAATTAATTAATGATGAGGATGCTAGCATGGAGGAGGGTAATTAGGTTGATGTAAGTATGGTGTTAGGACAATTTTAGGAGTTTGCATTTTTTCTTTTTTCAAAGCATCATTGTAACTAAAAAGTAGTTGAGACAAAGATGAGTAATGGTGTTTCAAAGAGATTACATGAGCACCGTGGTGGGATAATAATTTTTAGTAAGATGTGCTTGGGATTTTGACTTAGGATTTTTCCTAACTAGTTGATTGATTAGGTTGGATTGATCAATTAAAATTTGAATTTAAGATACCCCAATCATTTAAGGATGAGTTAGGGATGGTGTAGGGATGCCCCCTTAAGAGGGTATGCAGGTGCATAAAACATGGATGGGATATTGAAAGGAGAAAAGGATCAAAAATAGGTTTGGACAAGAGGGTTGCAAAAAAATGGAGGGGAGGGATGAAGAGTAGGTGATGGTAATCTTGGCTAGCTAGTTAAAGAATTTTTGTGGAAGTTGTAGGTAGGTACATGCTAGTGTTTTTGAGGAAAATTTTAAATATGTTGAACAACCTAAATTTGATATAACATAGGACATGATGCATCATGATGTGAGGGACCATGATGATGCTGTGTATTACGTGTGAAGGTTTTACTTATGCATACAAGAATACATGCCAATAGTAAAAATGCCCCCAACACACATATTGATAAAACACATCATGATATATTAGACCATGGTGACCTTGGTAGAGTATGTTGTGGGTAAAAAATGAAAGCACATACAAACAAGCAAGATGCAATCAAACAAGAACAAACACATAAAGATTTAATTCTTGTCAAGCTAGGAGAATCTATCTATGAGTGATACCATTTTATATCTTGAATTGAGGTTGACTATCACATGAATATTAGGCAATGGAAAATAATCCATTGGAAATGATTTGTTAAGATCTATGAAATATATACATACAAAAATACTTGTAGGATTCTTGTTGTCAGGGACAATATTTGATATCTAGCTAGAATAATCAATGGGATGAATAAAACCAAATTCCATAAGTTTTTCTAATTCTTCTTTGACTAGGAGAGTAATCTTGGATGCATCTTTCTTAACTTCTAATTCATAGTTTTAGCATCTAGATGCACACCAAAATGAAGTACTATTGGTGATGGATCTAGTTTAGGCAAGTCAACTTAAAACCAAGAAAATATGTATGTAATTTTTTTGCATATAGTAGTAATGGTTTCCTTTTTTGTATGATCTAAAGTTTTGGCCATTTCTAGGTGATCTTTTTATCTTTGTTTATACCAATATTTATTTTTATAAATTCTTCGATCAATGATGCAAACACATCTTGTAAGTTTATAAGTACAAAGAGAAGGTTGAGCTCCTTGTCTATTAGCAACTCAAAGGGGTTTTCACCAATGAACACATCTTCAGTTCCTTGAATTTCACTGTTTTATTAATTTTTCTTTCTTTTTATTTTTGGATTTGGTTGTAATAAGGAGCTCTTCTTATCCCCCAAAGTATGTACATGTGTTTAAATTGATCTCAAATCCCTTTTTGTGATCCCTTGATAAAATGTTATCTTGAAATCATGTGAATTTTGAAAGAACTTACTTATTTTCAAAATTGTCTAATGATATGGCTTCTTATTGGTCCCAACCAATAAAGTTAGGATATTTAAGATCCAAGTGAATTATAAGAATGACAATGTCATAAAAAGGTAAGTTGTAGCAAGGTATTTATACGGGCTATGGATGGACTTTATTTTTATGTGTTTGATATCACAAGAAACATTCTTAACAATATTAGAGCTATCACTAACCTCATTGGAATTCTCATCTTAGGGTACACAACCTAACCTTCAATTTGATAAAATTTAATGCATAGGTTCTAGAATGAATTTCTCATTAATTCCAAAGCCCTTTCCTTTGCAATTCATATTTTTCCATATTCTATTAGCTATAGGATAATTATTTTTAGAACAAGACACAAATTTGTCTTCCTCAAAGAGCCAAAACCTTTTGTATCTTCTATATTTTCATCTTGTTAGGAACCCATGTTGTATGAAGGTAGTTGAGCCATACTAAATTGAGATATTTGCTTACTTTAGACTATTACTGGGCTTGCCAAAAGATCAAGGAGAGAAAGGAAGTTTTCCTACATGAAATACATCTTGGATCTCATATTCTCTACAATTATTGTCAACAATCTTGATGTGGATTTAGGATGTGATGGTAGATATGGATATAATATTTTTTGAACCTATATATGAAGATGATTACTTGGGCTTGGGATTCAATATATGTTTTTGATAAGATAAGCAACATTTATAGGATTCAATATATGTTAATAATAGGAAATGGTTGATTTTATGTTAACAACCTTCCAAAATTTTACAATATTGAAAGGGATAGAGATCCAAAAAGATCATCGCTTCCACTCTTAAGTGGTAATTTTATGCATTGATGGAAGGTAGAGGGTACAACTTACATTGCATTGATCCATGGGTGAACCAAGAAAATATTGTAAGGAAGATCAATATTGATGACATGTAATAAGGTTTTTTATATGGAAGGCCCCACTTAAATTGATAGATATATTATTCCAAACAACTCTAATTTTGCATCATCATAAGATTTGACGGTGGTTATTTGAGTCCAAATCTTCTTTTGAATATCCAAGATGTTGAATCAACATAAAATGCAAATATTTAGATTGGGCCCATTAACCACCAACACCTTTTGACTTTATGTTCGATAAAATTAAATTCAATATATAGAGAAAGATTGTGGGATGGACCTAAAAAAGGTGTATCACTTTGGCTAAATGTAAGATCATGATTATAAAGTAGATGTCCTAAAAGAGTGTGGAACCATGATGGGTCAATATTGTTGGGACTCTTGGCTCTTAGAGGACTTTATACAATACACATTTATGAACATTGGATGTTTCCAAAAGCTTCGTGATTGAGATTTATGCTAGATTATTCTACAATTGCTTGATGAGATTGTATTGACCCTTAGGAGTAAGTAGGGGAGACCCTTAGGAGTAAGTAGGGGAGACCCTTGAATAGTGACTATGTTATGTTGTGTGGTGATAACACAAGTAGAAAATTTGATTTTGATTGTAGCTATTAGATTTTTGGAATAATGAATATGACCTACCATAACATCATATTTATGTGAAGCTTTATTATGATGGACATGATTAGTATGAGTGTTTGAATTTGGTTTTGAAATCGACATATTTGATCATACTTTAGAAAAAGGTCTTGATATATCCATAATTATTTATTTGGCAATCACAATGTCCCCTTTTATCTCAATATCCCCATTATCAACAAGGTCTATGCACAATTTTTTTGAATTCAATACATCTATTAGTAAAGTGGTTTTGATCTTGTGGTACTCATAATATTCAATTTCCTTGTGCAATGCTAGTTTAGGTTTAATTTCATCAAAGGGTTCCATAAATGGAAAGACAATCATGTTTTCTTCAACCAATTTACAAAAAAAATTCTAATGGTTTTCCTAGAGGAATAATTGTTGACATTTCATATCCTAATTTTATTGTCTAGAGGGAATTTCTATACTAGGAGTGTTTTGGACAACTTGAATATGTGTTGTATTAGTAACACCATCAACAAATACATGTTTATTTTTCTAAAGAATTTGGATTTGTTAGATTGATTTTGATCCTTCAAAAATATTTTTGCAAGTCCTTTAGCTACAAGAGCCTTTTAAATTTGCACACTTTTTTGATAATTTCATCAAAAGTAGTAAAAAATTGATTTGCTAGGCATCTTCATCACTGTAAGGAGGAGAAGCTTTCTCCATTGTATTGTTTGGAATTACAAAGTTCCATCATAGTGATTTTGTGTTTTACATTATATGATTAATTTTCAACAAACCTCTTAGCTAAATCTTTGAATGTGTCGATGGTATTATTTAGTAGATGTAAAAACACTCAAGTGCTTATCCACCTAAGATTCATGGAAATAACCTAATCAATTACATATTATAAAAAAATAACTTCCTGGATATCTATGAATAATTATTTAACATGCTCTCACGGATCCACTTTTCCCTTATATTTATCAAATTTTGGAATCTCAAAACATGGAGGGAAATGAATTTATGTTACAAATCTCTCTAATGGATAGGGACACAATTATTCAAAATTGTATCCCTTGAATTGATGGGTTCCTTCTTGTAAACCTCTTATTATGTCTTAACATTCTTGGTCAAATGGGGTATTAGGAGGCATCATTTGGTTGTTTTGATTATTTTAATCGTGTACATATTATAAGTATGTTGGATTTTTGAGATTGGATTGATTTGGTTGATGACTTAGATTGGATTGATTGCACATATTGCTTTGTCTGGTTGGATTGTATTATATGGCTTATGGGTTGCTTTGATTTTATTTTTGGTGATTTTGATTGGATTAATTTTGTTGAGGATTTTAATTATTGGGCTGAGATTGGTAGAATAAATTGGGTTTCCATAGGAACTTGAGTGATGATGTTTTTATTTTGTCTTGATGTTGGTTAATTTTTGCTTTATGGTGAGGCTAGGTACTTTGGGATTAATACTGTCTTGGTCAACACCAGTATTGGTGGGATTTTAGTTGGACGGTTCTTGATTTATGATGTTATTAACTTCATCTAGGTTATAACTGAGAAGCAATTTGGCTCCTGATTCTACAAGATTTCCAAGTATGCCATCTCTATTTTGATGTGTGAATTAGTTTATTAAGGTACAATTTTTTTTAAAGTCAAGAAAATTATGATAGTCATGGGAATACTCAATTTGATTCTAAGGGAGATTATCATCATCATCACTATCATTATCCTCTTGGTTTTCATGTGGAATTTCATGGGAGGTTTCTCCAACTTGGTATGGATTTTGGATGCATGGGTTTTCTAGAATGAAAATAATTTGCTTCAATGGAGTCCATGTTTCTTTTTATTCGATTTCTAGTGGTAGGTGACATGATTAAAATTTTTTGAGACTTCAATTTTGGACTCTAAAAAGATTTAGATTGAAAATATTGTCTTGCTTTAATTTTTGGGGTTATTTTTTGATGTTTAAGATTTTTGGATTTTAAATGCTTTAACACTAGTTTCACACAAAAAGAGAAGACAAATCAAACACCACCAACTTATTTTATTCAAGTAAGATTATTTGATTTCATGAGCTCACAAATATACCTAGACTTGGTTATAGATAATGTGACATATTTTCTCAAGGCACTAACCAATTTTAATCCTCAAGACTACCTTAAGGCATGAGAGGAGATAATAAATGACTACTACACCATTTTCAATGATAAGGTGTAAATAAATTCTTGAGGCTAACCACTTATCTATGCATCACAAACACCAAATGATTGAAGGCTCATAAAATAGGCTTGTACAAGTTCAATTAAGGGAATCTTGTATATAATCAAAGGTATGTGAGGCTCAAGTCCATGAAATTAGGGAGTTTTTCTAAGGAATGTGATCAAAGTGAAATTCCTCCTCACTTCATTTTGTCCTCTAGAACAAAGTTACACCAAAAACAACAATTTCTTCCCCGAGACAAACCTTGAATTTATACACCCTACTATTGCATAGGATGTGAGCCAATACTTGGTAATGAGATCCAAGTCATTTTTTCAATATATTAAGAAATAAAAAGAAAGGAAGACACAATTACTTTTGCTTTTCAATTTCACCCAAAAAAGTGAAAAGAAATAGCATACACAATGTTATCCCTTGGGTGACAAAATCAAGTAGAGTGTTTTTGATCCCCAATATCACATAGGGGTGCATGGAAAGAGCATACACAACTCTATCCACAAAAACACAAAATGTGAGTGATTGAATTCTTTTGGATCCCCAAACTTGCACAAGTGCATACACTATGCTAGCTATATAAAACACACATACAACAAACAAGAAAGAAAAAATATTTGTTTAAGGAAAATACATAAATGAAATTGATTTTTTATTAATCTTTGAAAATTGAATTTACAAACAAAATTTAATAATATTTTTATCTACATATGATACTCGTAAATTAATAAAAAAAACAAAAAGAAAAACTCATATCAATGAATTTTCTTTCTTTATTTCTTATAAACCATTAATTATCAACCAAGATGTTTACAATTAAAAAGAAACAATGGTTTTAAAGCAACACTTTTGATATTGTAACACAAGCAAGCTTTGCAATTTCTTTGAAAATAAAAACTACCATAAACTCGATCCTCTATACTGCCATTCACAATTTCTTTCATTAGCAACATAGATAAATAGTTTTTATGGCAGCAAAAAGGGGAAAATATTGGGCATGGTTAGCGGGAACAATCTCTGACATTGGTAGTTCTGTGTTGGTTATTGGCGGTTTTGCAGTTCACTCATCAAAAAATGAGGCGTTTTAACTTCTCAAATCATGTGTAATCATAATCATTCCACATATACATATCAACTCTTGTGTACAAAATGTTGAATCTCCATGCTTAAGCATTGATTATACATTTCTTTCAAATACAAAAGGAAAACATGGATGATGGTGAGTTTTAATCCTCAGACTAAAAAAGAATCTGAAAAATGAACAAAACCCTTCTCTAATATAAAAGCTACTCAAGTAGTATGAGTGAAAAGCTAAAAAAAAAATGCTCTTGGATTTCCATATCAAAGGAATATAGTTGCACAGCTGAGGCACCCACATGAGCAAATAAAACATACATAGCATGGGAAAAATGACTCATTAGCAGTATCACAGAAAGATACAAATATATTTATATAAATTGTTCAATACATAATGTTTGCACATCTCATTTATACAAATATATTTTTTCATGCATTTGAGTTTACATGTCCTAGTTTGTCTCATGTAACATAGGTCCATTTCTAGCCATAATAAGGCCATTTTTTAAAACAAGGTTCAAACATAGTTGTTTCAAAAATCAATATCATATATGTTTTAGTTTGAGATATTTAAGAATATTAAGGTTAATAGTTTTTTTTTAAAAAATATATACATAATTTAATTAAAATTTATTTTAGGTTTTTTTTGATATATTAAGTAGCATTTACAGGGTGCTGTACCCTTTACACAACGAGTCACAAGGGTCAAAAAGGATCAGGTCTAGAGAATCAAAACATTAACCAACAAAAATACAAAACACAAAAACAACGAACAAACAACAGACAACCAACGACCCAACAAACAAACACAACAATAACAAACTAACTAGCACCCTCCCAATTCTGAGAGAGGAGAAAAAAAACATCCTCCCCAACCTATTTGGGGCCCTCCTCCATAGCCTTCTTATCCATCTCTTCCTTGAGCACAGTGGATAGGGTACCAACCACATAGTGGATCATCTTGACAATGAACGGTGACAAACCATTGAATTTCTTCTCGAGCTTCTCCATCCTCTCTAGCAGCATGTTATGGTCCTCCGCTTTGTCCAAAGTCTTCACTGTATCTTCATCCATAGCCTGGGGGTCTGAGGACTGGGTCATCGAGTCATCCTTGAGCATCTTGTTGAGGTCAAAAAAGTGACTAGGCCCTTCAACAAAATTGATAGGGCAGGGTTGGATGGAACACTCACTGTTCCATGCTCTAGGTCTCACCTTGGCGAACCCCTTTGGTGTCACTCTCCACCACCTTAACCTATAGGCCCTAATGCTTGTTAGGAACCCCTGGTTCTCCTGGCCAACCCTACTATCATCTCCATTTCCCTAACCAAGCCAATCTTGGTGCTCTCTCTACCATTCTCTCCTTAGCCCTTAATCTTCCTAAAGGCTAGCTAAATCTCCAACCTCCACTAACTTGATGCAGGGGTGTGTGATGTCTCCCATGGCTTCAAGACCATCCCCCTAGGGTTCTTGATCATCCACCAATCTCCAATTCTCCATCGCTCTCACCAAACCCTCTTCTAGGGTTAAAAAGGCTACTAGCCTTTGAGCCCCAATTAGGCCTCCATCACCGAGAAATATGGTCTTTGCTCAAAAATTTCCCAAAAGACACTTCTTCTTTCTTTGTGATTCTTGTATCAAATGGACTCCTTTCAAGGATTTTTGAGGACTTAAGCCTCAACTGTCCATACAATGCTTGAACTTGAAAATGAGCATTTCCTAGGGTTTTTAAGCCACTGTCTGGCTGTTTCCAAACTGTTTACTTGTTCTCTCATCAAATGATCTGATGGAGCCTTTTCCTTCATACCATACCTAGGTAAGGCTCCTACCTACCACCTCCAAAAGGAAAATTTTCAAGAATTTGACACCCCTGCAAAATTATGTGCTCTGCACTTCTTGCTTTCCTAGCCAGGCACCACTTTGGCTCGCCTAGGGCAAGATCTTTCCAACAACTCCTAACCTTTCCCAACCCCTACAACCTACCATTTGTACAAACATGGAGATTAGGCACTGTTCCCAAAGGGCCGTACAATTTACATGGTGGGAAAGTGGTCTAGCACTCCATTTCTTCAAAACTGTCTGGTTCAGACCATCAATAGGGTAAAAGTGAACTGTTTACAAACTATGAATAGAAACGAATCAAAAAGACTAGAAAATGGCACATACAACTTTTATTCTATTAACACCACATCCTACATTCAAAATAGTAACAGATTCAATCCATTTAAACCCTACTTTTAGACAGAAATCAGAAAATAACACACAAAAGCGCTGTTTCCTTTCAATCCACTAAAGGTTTGCACAATATCAAGACTTCCAACCCCACTGCCAGGTCGAGGCTCACCTTAAATAAGGTCCCTCAATTGGTTATCTTCCTTGGTCGGACTTATTCAAGACCTAAAAGTAAGAGTTGTGAAACCCACTGTGTTTTACAATTCTTGCCAATTGTTAGCAACCTAAGCAAGTTTAGTTCCTAAACCCATCCATCCTCTTCACTCCTTATTCTACTGATCACAACAGATCAAGACTTATTCATAAGCCTCAAATGCTAACTAAATGGTCAACATGACCTCAAAAAAACACAACAAAATAAAACTTCATTCTAGACTTCTTGAAAACCTAGTGTTCCTCAGGTGCTCCTCCTCCTCCTCCTCAGTGTCTTCCTCCTTCCTCTTTCCTTTGCTGCCAGACTGCTCCTTGTCACTGGAAATTTCATTAACCGACACTTTCTTACTATTTTTTTCCAACCTGTGGGATTGCCTAATGCTCGTGTTCTCTAATGCTATCTCCACAATAGCTTCCACCACGATGTCCCCCTTGGAATCTTTAGGTCAACAACATTCTTCCCTTCACTGTTAGTGGCCGACAACTCCACCTAGCCTTTCCCTCCTCTTTCACTTTTTTCTTTGTAGTAGGTTTGTTGTCCATCTTGCGGGGAGAAAATTTGAGCTCACAAAGCCCAGCTGCCGCTTTCAATTGAATATTCCTCACACCACTCTTTTTCTTTTTGATGAGATATTTAGGTCTGGGGGCTTCATACTTCATCAGAGAGGATTTCCTTTTGGATCCCTTAGACTTAGCCAGAGAGGGGTTCACATTGGATTGCATAGGGGGTTCGACTTTCTCAATACGAACAACAAAAATGGGTTTGGGCAGGTAGAGAGTGAAATGGAAATGATATAGCCTTAGGATGAGGCCCTGGTGGAGTGGCATGGGTGGGGTTTCATCAGGGTTTTGGGCAATGGAGTCTAGACATTTCTCAATAGAAATTTCCAAATCAGTAAGAAAAAAGGAAAACTTAAAAGCATTTTGTGGCATAGATAATTTAAAAGAGGTAGGTGATAAAAATAGAAAACCTTATATATACCCTCTAGAGTCACATACTTCATTAGAGCCAGACAAACCTAGTCCCACAACCAAGGGATAACTTCTCTTTTGAAACCAGATTGGGTGTGGACAAGTTTTTCATTTTCTTTAAAGAAAGCATTGAGGCTTTCATTGTCCTTGGCCTTGGTGTGCTTAGCATACTTCTTTCTGGTGCAAGAGAGCCCGGTTGCTTGAGCAATAACCTCCTCATTGACCTCGAAGGAGATACCTCCCATCATAACTCTTCCCATCATAACTCTTTCACAAAATGGGCCGACATCCTCAGGCCATGACCAACCATGCATTCCATTAACGACACCAACCCATCTTTGACACAGATATTGTGGTGGTGTGGAGCCTGATCAGTCTCCAAGTGGGAGATTGTTGGTATGTGGCGACTGATCATGCTATACTGTATAGGCCATGGTATACTGTACACCCTGGCC
>VDFB02243906.1:0-13235 GCA_007258455.2 Sequoia sempervirens | reverse complement strand
TGGAACTGGGGAAATGATATTCCTCCTCAATCCCATCTTCAGTTTGTCGATGATACTGCCTTGATGGGTAGGGCGAAGGTGGAAGAGGATTTCAACTGGTGCAGTGTTTTGGACAGCTACTTGGCAGCATCTGGGCAACGCATTAATGAGGGGAAGTCTTTCATCTACTTCTTCCATACTCCTAAGGTTATCCAAAGGAGAATTGTAGGTATTCTTCATTTCCAGATTAGTTTGCTTCCTTTTCTCTATCTTGGAATCCTGCTTTCCATTCATTCTATCCCTAAAAAGTTTTGGCAAGAGACTCTGGACAAGTTTCGAAGATTGGTCAGTCATTGGACTTGCAGGTGGCTTTCTTCAACTGGAAGAGTGACTCTTCTAAAGTCGGTGGTCCAGGCTCTCCCTCTTTATAGGTACTTTGTTCTTTCTACTCCTTCAAGTTTTATTAAAGATTTTGAGAGATTTTCTTGACAGTTTCTATGGTCTGGCAACCTTCTTCATAGAAAGTGGAGCTTGGTGAAATGGGATGTTGTTTGTAGGCCGAAGCAAGAGGGGGGTCTTGGTCTACGATGGATTGATTTGAATGGGCAGGCCTTGGCTGCCAAGCTATAATGGCATTGGTGTTCACAACAACATATGTTGTGGGCTAAAATTCTTACCCTCAAATACTTGGGTACGGTGGAAAGCATGGAGGTTGCTAGATTTAGTATGGAAGGGAAAGGTTCTATGATCTGGAGTACTCTCAAACGGGGTGCTCAGCTTGTTAAACAGGGACTTTTTTGGATTTGTAATGGGGGTCAGGAAGCCCTCTTCTGGCATGACTCCTAGGATGGTCACCCCCCTATTTTGTCATCTCATCCCCACCTTCAAGACTTGTGTCAGATTTTTGAAGAGGCAGGTTGGTGTCATGTGGCAGACTTCAAATCTTAACAATCTTTGAGTCAGAGTACTGTGTCTAGGTGGAAGGACCCTTTAGTTTGGCCTCCTGGGGGTGTGATGGAGGATCGCCAAGAGCTTGCTAAGATTCTATCGGATCGCACTTGCAATTCTCTTCATGGGAGCTATGTGCTTGCTTGGGGTCCTGATTTGAGAGGCAAATTTTTGGTTGCCTCTGGTTATCAGGCTTTGGATAAACAGGTCTTTGGGAGCTCTGAGGTTTCTTGGTGGAAGCATGTCTGGAATAAATTTGCTTGGCCTAAGTGTAATTTTTTCTCTTGGCTCGTTGTCCAAGGTAAGTGTCTTACTTGGGACAATCTTTGGAAGCGGGGGTTCCAGGGCCCCTCCATGTGTGTTATGTGTGGTCAGCATGATGAATGCTTCTCGCACCTCTTTTTTCAGTGTTCGTTTGTCAAGGCTATCTAGCATCACTGGTGGAACCTCTGGAGCTTACCGTGTTGCCATGTCTCTGCTTTGGATGATTTTTGGAGGAGGCAGGGATCATCTCCTTCCAAAACCTCTTTTCTTAAAATTGCTTGGAGCATTGGCCCTAGTTTGATTGTTTGGCAAGTTTGGTTGGAGCGTAATAGATGGATTTTCTTGGATAAAAAATTGATCTTGGAGCAAGTTTGGAGGCGTGTTCTTGGGGCTCTGCAGGAGACTTTGTCTGCTAAGTGTGATTTGTCTGTGCCAATTGATCCTGGGGACTTGGGTGTTGTTAATGCCCTAGGTCTTGGTGCTGGGGATAGGAGTAATTTGAGCAGTATGCATCATAGGTGTGGGCGGGAGAGGGTGGCCCGTGATGGTTTTTGGTGTCCGCCTACTCTGGGGGAGCTAAAAATCAATACAGATGGATCATCTAGAGGTAATCTTGGACATGCTGGAGTTGGTGGTGTTGGTAGAGACAACCTTGGGGTGGTGGTGTTTTTCTTTTCTATGTATCGTGGCCTACAAACCAATAATCTTATGGAGGCTAGTGCTATCCTTATGGCAATGGAGCGTGCGGTTGGCCTTGGGTGGTGGCGAATTGTTTGTGAATCTGATTTTCAGGTAGTTATTGATATGTTGCATAAGCAATAGTTGGAGGATGTGAATTGGCAGTTAGCTATGGTCGTCAAGCAGATTATTTCTTTGTGTGCTTCGCTGGAGTCCATTGTCTTTCGCCATATTCCGAGGGAGTGGAATAGGGTGGCTGATGGGCTGGCTAGATGGGTGACGAAGAAGACTAATTCTTGGTTTGTGGATGGTTGGGGAAATCTTCCTAACGACATGGCCCTTGTTCTTGAGGAGTGGGTTGCTGAGGATATGAGGTGCTTCTTGGGTGTGAATTGATTCTTGTTCTGCTTGCCCCTTGTGGGTTTGTTTCTTTGATCCTTGTATTGTTATTCTGATTCAATAAAGTTTTTACCCTTGGCTTAAAAAAATAATAATTTAATAAATAATTAAGTAAAAAAAATAGAAAAGCTATTTTTTTAATTTATGAGAATAGAAATATTAATATAATATCTACCTAAAAATTATAATTAATATACTACAAACAATGTTAACATTGATTGAAATATAAAATCAATATTAAGAATTTAAAAAAATAATAATAAAATTAAACGTAAATATAATTAAATTTTAAAAAAAATTAAATTTAAAAAATTAAAACTGTATTGCAAATAAAATATTTAAAATAAAAATAAATTACATTGTAAAACCAAACTTAAAAATTAAGTAAATAAAAGTTAAGAACAACTTAATAAGGAGGAGAAAAATATTTATTAGCAAATTTAGGTCACCATAGAAAATAGGGAAAATTCACCGCCATAAGACTTCACCACAAGTAAAATTCACCACCACCAATTCATTGCAGGGGAAAATTTCCATCATGAATTACTTGCGAATTTTCCTAGAACCATAAAATACAAGTAATGGAATTGAGAATCAAAATGTAACCTATATTACGCAACCTGACATAACGTAGAGGAGACGATGCGTTAGCTCTAATTAATGATACTTTATTCACGACATCACTTTCCCTGCCTGAGAAGGCACGGCATACTTTTTTGTTTACAGCGGAGCAGAGAACGTCTTCAAACCTTCACTATTGCAAGCGTGGTCAAGGCTAGACTGACCTTCAGATACAATTTTTATTTGTCATTTCTTAAATCAAACTTATTATGGATACGTGGGCAATTACTTACAAAAATATACCATTTAAAGCCATGCATAAACTCTTATGGCGACCTTTTGGCAAATTAAATTAATTTTTCTGTAGCATATCATTCTCATTATTAAAGTTGATACCAAATTATACCTAATCGAGAATAAATCGCAAGATGAGGGGTGACGTGTCTGCAGGCTGTATTTTGAGGAATTTGTATTACTTTGAGTCATCATGAATGTTCACATTTCTCACAAGAAAAAATAATTCCCTCCTCCTTTGTCGCAAAGCCTTCCTCACACGCTACTGAGCGAATAAGCCATTCAAACATATCTTCTCTTCACCAATATGGCCAAATTTATTGTAAAATCATGGGCAATGGTCACGGACATTGACCACCATATTCATATCAGTACGTATTCAAGACAATTCGGCCACAAGAAAGTTTGCTAAATTTCATTTTCATTATTAAGGTTAATAGCGACTCATGAGCAATCGGCCAGGGTAAAGGAAAGTGGGGAGCAAGATTCCAAAAGATGACCTGCACCCCTAGTTTTTATTTTAAATTTCAAGAAGTTTTAGGACTGAAAATTTCAAGATTATAGTTGTGTAAACATTAAAGGTTCGGAATTTTAAACTAGGGTCATGAATTTTAGGATCAAGTGAGTAAAGGCAAACTTGATCTCACATTAAACAAAATTCTCATTCAATCTTATTTGAATCTTTCTAACACAAATCTAATAATAGAATTTTTAACTAATCACACCTTGGTGTGCAATGGGTAGGTCGAAGAGGTGTGGAAGGTAGGAGATGGATGAATAAAGAAAGAGAGGAGAGGGGGATACATATACAAGGAAGAGATAAATATTTAGAGTGAGAGAGGGAGAGGTAGAGAGGGAGAGTCATAGGGATGGAGAGATGGAGAGATAATGAGATAGTGATAAAGGAGAGATGGAAGAAGAAATATGGAGAGAGAGATAGGAAAGAATAGGTGGTGAAAGGCAGGCATATATATGTGTGTATATATATATGTGTGTGTGTGTGTGTTTCTAGGACGAGAGAGGGAGAGAGATGGATGGCTAGAGATAGAGAGACATGTCTAGAGATAGAGGGGGAGAGAGGAATTTATGGAGGTAGAGATGAAGATTGAGTGAGAGAGGGGGGAAGAGAAATAGATAGAGAGATAGAAAGAGGTAGAGGGAGAGATAAAGCGAGAGAGAGATATATATTTAGAGAGGGAGAGTTATATATGAAGAGATAGATAGATAAAGAGGAAGAGGGAGAGGGAGAGATGGAGAGTGATATAGATGGTGAGATAGAGTGATATAGAGATGGAGATATAAGGAGATATAGAGAAAGGGGGAGAGGGAGAGAGAAATAGGGGGAGATAGAGAGAGAGAGATTGAATCATCTATAACTAGAATGATAGAGGAATAAAAGTAATTATCAATAATAATATAATGCTCATCAAATTTAACCTTCACACTCCATCTATCAATAAAAATAGTGAAGCTATAATACTAATAAAAACCTAGCCCAACATTTACAAGCATGACGTATGCATGCCATAATGCATAGTTGAAGAACTAATGGAAATAAAAAAAATATTAAGGCATATAAATTTATGGGGATTATAGCTTCTAATGATTCAAATGCACCTAGGAAAATTCCTAATGATGAGGACTCTTCATTTTCCACTTCAAAAATATAATGATGAGGAGGATTCACCTCCTCCCTCTCTTAGTCACAATTTATATCTTGAGGAATTTCCTCTTGATTCTCTAAATTTCAAGTTCACTTTGGACTTAATAGACACTTCAAGCTATGGGTGATTGGTTTGGGGATCCATTAGACACTAAGTAGACATGTTCATAGTTTTATGAACTTCCACATTTTTAAAGTTCTTTTGTTTCAAATCTATAGTCTTTTTGAGAGGTATGAATAATTCCTGAATGGGATGTAGTCATGTAGGAGGAGTTTAGTTCCTTAGCTAGGAACCACACTTGGGATCTAGGGTAAATTTGAGACAAAATTTGATGAAGGAATGTTTTTGGATTATTCATCTACAACCAAAGCCTACAAGTGCTTCAATAAAAGGTTACAAGAAATAGTTGAATTGTGAATATCAAAGTGGATGAAGGTCAACAATTACACAAAGATGCCATGCATTCATAGGAATGTTTTGAAAATTGAAGAGTGAAAATTGAGGAAGGGGTAGAGTGTGCAAGGGATCTAGTTTCCAACATGTGGGTAGGTGGGGGAGGTCAAGCCCTCCCACATACATTTTTTTCTTTGGTGACCTTGTACTTCCCTCCTTTATTCACATTCATTCCCTTTTAGGGTTTTGTAGTATGTGTATGTCGTTTGATTTATCTTTGCTTACTTCTCTGCTTTAGTGGTTATTTGTAATTCATTTGCTATATTTTTCTTATCCTTAGATTTTTTAATTCATTAAATGGAGGGAGGTATGGACCCCTCAAACCCTCATACAAATGGGGGTGGTAATAAAGATATCTCACATAAGGGTGATCCCACAATAGTGGTTTACAATTTTTGGCCAAACTAGACACTGAAATATTTTTTTCTAACTAAATCTTCACTTTCAGGAACCTATAGTGGCTAAACTGTTAGGAATTTGAAGATGATGCAAACTAGAGTTTCGTGACATTTTGTTTGTACTTACTAATTTATTTTTTTTCATAATTTTTGGAATCAGATTGCACCTCTTTTCCCATCTCCCTCAAAAACTAGTTTTTTTCAAAAAACAACATTTTTAAGGATTGACGCTCACCGTATAACACAATTTTTTTTCCATGAAGGATAAAACTCTAATTCTTTCGAATTTAGATTTATAACTCTGATATCTAGTGCTTCCACTTGGTTAGATAGTGTTTTATTGAATATTTTTTCCTTAACCAAGTTTTGAAGCCAAACCAATTACAATTTAGACATAGGCGGACCATATAACGCATAACTTTTTTGGTATGTATCGAAATTCAATATATTTTTTTTTGTTGGATCAAGGAATGGGTATGTGCAGGATCATCATGGAAAAAATAGGCCCTATGGCAAAAAATTCAAAAAAATTAGAAGTTAAACTTGACGTAAAAATTTGAATGCTGTCAAGAGCATCATTTCAAAAAATGCATGAGAATTTGAAGTAATTGAATGTAGTTTCTAAAACTACTAGGTTTGTTTCAAAAAAAAAAAGAAATTTTATTTGGTGAAAATCTAGAAATTCAATGTAGTGGTACTTCCTAAATTCTTGAAAAATAAGTAGGTGTCTCATTCGACCACAACAACTACAAGAAAATGATATTTTTAGTAAGATTTTGATATAAGTAGAAGACTCATGCCCTCGACGGATGCATGTTTTTGTATTTTTTCCAAGTAAATAACACTATGATTTTTTTTATTACAAGCTTTTAAAAAATATAAAAATTCCAGAGGTTCACCACCTTGTTGACAAAGTTCATGGAAATTCAATTTTTTTATTTTTTTAATACTATAGTATGTGAAGCATAGAATGTCACATGTTTTGGATTCAAAATGTGATACCATTTGAAATCCAGTAGATGTCAATCAACCATCAAACGTATTTCAAATACAATTTGAAGAAAAATGAATACAATTACTGATAGGAATTCTGAAAGTACAATTTATATCGATGGAAAGCTAAGAATCTCCTTTAAAAACCCTTTTCGTTTCATCAATTTCGGGTAAAAAAATAGCCGTCAGCCACATACCCATCATATTACCACTTTTTGCCCCATCATGATCCTGCATATTCTACTCAATATAAGGGTGCATCTTATATTTTTCAAAGCTTGTTTTTATAATTTTCTATTTTTCCACATGTGCAAGTCTAAAGAGCTTCATTTGTTAAAACCCATATCTACAGAAAGGCATTAAAAATAAATATAATAATAAAATTAAATTTATTTAAAATTATACTTTTTGGGAAGCTTATAATAAGGACTACATACAAATTTTTTTTAAAATGAATTCATTTGATCCCCAAAAAGGTAAATCAAAAGTGGTCTTTTATCAGCATTTTGATAGGTGTAAAGGAGACCATGATATATGTATGGTTTAAAACTAGCGGGGTTCTATCCAAGGGGGTTTGATCTAAGGTATTTTGATGAAACCCTCTTCAATTGGAATGCTTTAAATGGAACCTTTTGAGGCTTAAATCATTATATTTTCTAAAAATATGTGATTTCAGCAAAAATCAAAATCTCCTAGAAATTGTAAACCAGCTTTGTGAGATCACCCATAACCCCTCAAAAACATTCAAAGACGTGGTTGGAGAGAAAAAGGTCCTAAATTTCCTACAAACACAAAATTCTTGGTGGAGGCCATGGAGAAGGTGAGAGCTCTTGGAAACAATGGTAGAGAGGAAAGTAAGCCTCCCTCTAAAAACCCTGTTAATTATAGACATGTTCATAATTCTAAAATGAAAACGGTTATTAAGTCTGAAAGGGCTATGTTAAAATATTCTGCTAGTTTGTAGATGTCAACAAAATTATTGGCCAAATTTTTTTAGATTCCTAGTTTTCTAAAGTTTGGGCCAACAAGTTTGACATCCAGTTAAGTTTCTACAAAATGATGCAAAGAGGCTTATTCATCATATTTCTACAAAATCATAAAATGCAAGAAAGGACTCTTGTGAAACCCTATTGGAATGTAATTTTTTTAAAAGTGTTGCTCTATGTTTGGGAGATAGATCAACACTTTTCACTAAATACCATTCAAGGAAACTCTAGAGATCTCAATCCAAGGATGAAGTAGGGGAAAGAGATCTTGCAATAGGGTGTCCTAGGGTATGATTAATAACTGAAGAGGGGTTCAAAACCAAGCTAGGGCTTGGAAAGACAAGGAATGTAAATGACATGCAAAGTACCATGCAAAACCTAACTAAATGACCTAGGAAATAAAATTGAAATGCAAGATAACAAATTGAGAATGAATATAGGTGCACCTGGAAGAATGATGAGGTAAGAACAAGCTTCAAAACCCTAAAATATTACTATTTAGTGCCAACGGGGACTCATATGCCAGTCTAGGCGATTTAGTCTCAGACTAGGGTTTCTGGGTGGAAACAAGAATTTGACAGTGGTGAGTTTGAATCTCCTAAAATCTAGAAAATTCCTTGTATTGGGACTCATACGCCACAAGTGGTGTATCAGTGCCAATTTTATTGTTTGGAGGGTTAAGATTTGAATCAAGTCTCCAATCACTACTCTTCCTTCCACACTTTGTTTCTGGGTCTGAAACCCTGATTTGCAACCTAAAGGTGAGTTTTCGTAAAGATTACAACCTTGTGACAACTTGATGAATTTATTCAACCTTGCAACCTAATATTCAAAGGATTTTCAAGCTCCAAGACACCTAGATCTGCAATAACACATGTAGAGAGAGAGAGAAACTTGTTGATTGCTAGGAAATAGGGGTTTTCCTTGGTCAAACCCCATTTAGGTAATTAAACCTTGTTATGAAACAATGAAAATGAACATGAAGCATGAAATATGAAACATGAACACTAATACCTTGAAAGATGTCTTGAGATGTGAATCAATAATCTATCATGAAGTAGCCATGTAGAATTTAGATCTTGATCTTGAACTTTGATATGAAACAATGCTTGCAAATGGATATGGGATCCTACATCACAACACTAGCTCAATGACATGCTTGCTGCTTGATGATCTTGACATGATGATGGATCTTGAATTGTTGCAACAAATGATGAAGAATTATGCCTTTAAATGTCTTACAAATGATCTTGTAAACTCTCTTGATGCTCTCGTGAAGTCTTGGGATGCTTAAGTCTTGAATGCTCAGCTTGATATCATGAATTCTTAGGTGAAATAATAATTTGAGACCTTGTTTATATAGGAAATCAATCCAACTTACCATTTATTAGATCCTAGAGGCTAACATTCATGAAATTTGAACTTAAAACCCTAATTTCCTACTCAAAACCCTAAAAAGGGGCCAAATGGGACTCATGCGCCACTTGTGTAATATAGGTCCCATCTGGCTGGGACTCATACACCCAAGGTGGTGTATGGTCCCACTAGGCCTTTTTAGGTGGAGGAAATGTCAAGGAGTTGGAAAATTGAGTGTATTTATTGATCTTGTTAGGATTTTGGTTGAAATAAGCCCCAATTTGTATAATATAGTGTGTTAGAGGCCTATTAATAATGAGATGAAGGTCATAAATGCAATCTAAGGTCCCAAAAGTCAATGTGAAAGTGTAAATAAATACACTTTACAACATTAAATTAAGGTAAAATTAGGTCTATTTATTTTAAAAGGGCCCTAGATTAAATGTGAATGTGTAAAAAACATTACAACACTAGATCAAGGTGACATTAGGTCCATTTTAATGTCAATCATTCAAAAATTAAGTGTGAAAATGTAAACAATGACATTTTTCTACACTACAAAATGTAGGGGGTTGCACCTTTCGAGCATTGTATTGGTCCCCCATGGCCATCACAAATGAGGTCCTTGTGCTTTCTTTCCCTGGGTGGGTAGTTATAAAAAGCCTGCCCCCATAATTATGGAAAATTATTCCATAATTGCTTGTTCCATTTGGTAATGTTGTTCTGGTGGATGAGGGGAAAGCCTCCCTCCCACACATTGATGCATGTTTCCTTATTTCCCTAGATTTGAGGGTAGAGATTCTTGGTAAAATTAAAATTAGCAATGATAGGAGTAACTTTATGTGCCCTCTACGGGCATTGGGTGGCATAAATATGTTTTGATTATGCAAGAAGGAGAGGCATAATCATAAAAACTACCTGCTAATTAAAATGAGTCTTGATTTAAAAGGAATATGAAGCTAAGGTCAGGTGAAAATGATGGTTCACACCCTAATTTGTAAATCTCGACCCCTTAATCCAGGAATGTTCAAGAAGTTAGCTCTAATGGGATCCATCAGTTGGCCAAGGATGAGGTGGCTCATGGTCCCAAGACCTTAGCGAACTAGTTTGAAACCTCTAACTTAGAGGTCTAGGGAAATTATCCTTCTTTGGGGGACCAAGTGGCATACGATGGAAGTGATTTAGTAGAAGTTGTCAACCCCTCTCATGCCCCCCCCCCCAAAGTTTCAAAGCTATTGGAATGAAAAAAATCCTTTTGTATCCTTTTTGACGAGGATACAAGTAATATTGTTAACTAGGATGATGTTTCATCCATTGGTTGCTTGAGAGCTTCCCTTGCACCTCCAAGTCCTACCCCCTCCTCATCCCCTACTAATGATACTCTTTTATTAAAAAAATTAAATGCTCAACATGTTATGAAAGAGACTAGAAAAATAATTAAGGAAAATTATCTTAAAGAGTGGTCTAATAAAAGTAAGTCTATTCCTGAAATGTCAGATTATGTGTTTAAAAAAGATTCCAGTAAAAAAATACTTGGAAATAATAACTAGATTCTAGGTAGTATGGATAGGGGTTCTATGGTTGGTGGTAATATGTTATTATCCCTATTGGGGGGGTCTTGTATCCAAGGTTAAGGAAAAACACCCAGAGGCCTCCACTCACATAAGTTCTGAGTTTGACAATTACTTGGTCTCTCAAGAGGCTACGAGTATTGAAAATAGGTTGGATGCTCCTAATCTTGGTTTTTTTAAAGATGCCAAGAGTACCTCAACAATTGATTCTTCCCTTGTGATCCCCAACCATAAAACCACATCCAACCTGGTGCATGAATCTGAGTATGGTAATAAATATATCTCTAATGACCCTAATTGCAAGAGTATAGACTCCTCTAATATTAATCTAGATCTAGTTCCTAAGTTGGATAATGAAGTCATCTCTGACTGGGAGGAAGGTAAAATGGATGAGTTAGGGAAGCCACAAAATCCAAAATGTAGCAAAGAAATTAAACACAGTAATACGGATAACATGGAACCCTGTATAAACATAGGGGGTTTTGAGAATGAGAATATCACTAGCAAGTGACTCGAGTAGACTTCTAAGACCAAAGTTGATCTAGTAAGGCTCAATAAATATGGAAAGGAATTAGCAATGGGTGAGGGAGGATTTCAAGTTTAAAATAAAAATAAAAAAACAACGTTGTGATATAGATACCAACCTTGAAGAGGTTAGAAATGGATGAGAAATTACAAAATACTTTGATCACTTCAAGAGTGAAATAGAAGAAACCCCTATGAAGGTTGAAAAGTAATCTTGATTGTATCTCATGGAATGTTAGGGGACTAGAGTCCCCTTACAAAAACTACATCATAAGGATATTTTTCAATCTTTCAGAGAGACAAAAAGGTATTGTCCTCCTCCAAGAAACAAAAGCCACTTGGTTCACGCTGGATAAAAACTTGAAATTCATCTGGAATAGTTCATCATATTTTTCAACATTGCATGAGAGAGAGAGGAGGAGCTACTATCCTAATCTCCAAAAAATGGTCTCAATTTTTAACTATCCAAGGCATATCCCCATATAATAGGGCAATATGGGTCATATTGGAAAAAGGTGAGAGAAAAGTGGGCATCTCTTCCATATATGCTCCCAATGACCATAAAGATAGAATAATCCTTTGGAAATGGCTGATAAATCTATTAGAGATCCCTTCAATCTTTGGGCGAGACTTTAACATGGTGGAGCATCTTGAGGAAAAATGGGGTGGTTTGGACATGGGTTGGAAGGGTAGAAAAAAATTCTACTAGCATAGGATGAAGTCCAAGCTAAACTTGTCTGACCTTATGGAAGGGGGAAGGAAGGCCTACAAAGGTGCATGGTTTACATGGTGCAAAGCCCAAAAAGGTGGCAAGAGGATATACTATAGGCTCGATAGAATGTATGCCAATAAATATTTATTTTGTTTTATTCCTAATAGTGATTGTAGACATCCAAATTTGGACACATTCATTTGTCCAAATTTATCCCTTTTCATCTAAACACCCCTTATCCACATTAATTAAGTAATATCACTATTATTTAATTAATACCCTTAATTTTTTCAAATCCCTAAGTTATCTAGTTAAATAATTAAATACCTCACCTCTTTAATTACGCTTTCATCAAATGAATCAAATAAATATGACATTTATTTAATTCCTCACAAGTCACATCCTCCATCATTTTTATCTAATCGTAATCCATCTTCTAATCTCATCATTAGATCTATGTGCACATTCCTAATCCTTGATTAGGATGTGTCACATCCTCCAACTTTTGCAAGTTGGCCCTTAATTTCTCTTAGCCACCTAACCCTCCTCTAATCCTTCATTAACTAGCCTAATCAACCTCTCAAGGAATTTTTAACTCTTTATCCTTCCAAGGAATATTAAATTCCTTTTTCTCTTCCCTATGGAATTTTTCACTTGTCACATCAAGTCACATGTGACAAGTGCTTACCTTTTTAGTAACCTTGTCTTATCCAAGGTACTGTCTACCTCTCCCTTTGGAACCTTGTCTTATCCACAAGATTCCCCAATCATGTGAATTTTAAATTCAATTTTTATTCCTCCAAGGAATCTTCTCATCCCCCAAGGTACTTGCAAAGTACTTGTCCTTCTTCCACATCATGTACCATCCTTCCACCTCATTTACACATTATTTTTTTCAAGCCACTTCACATGCCACATTTCAAGATGTGAGGGCTTGTGAGTTGTCAACTCACTATATCCCTACTTCTTGGCCTTGTTGGTTTAATCTCAACCATTCATTTCTCTAGAGAATTTAAAATTCTTTGTAAATGTTGGAAAAGAATGCCTCAATCATCACAGGCTGAACCCTCCATTGGAGTCAAGATGGTGTGATAGCTCTTATGTTCAGCTGACTAGCAGTTTGGAACATCATGTTTTGTACAGGTTGTTGTGACCTAGTTTTGGTCTCACAGAAAGATCATATCACTGTGATAGGTTGCTTTCGATGTGACCTCTTAGCGCCTCTAAAGATCTCTGGCCGATAGGCCATTCAATCATATATCGGAAGACCTTTGACCGACAGGCCATTCAATCGTGTATTGGGGAGACTCATGACGACCACAAGCTTTAGGACAACCTATGCCGGTTCAATGAGAAATCTTAGCGATAGCCAATATCTCATCGATAGTGTAACACTTGGGTTCATCGGAGTAACATGTGTTTTGTCATGATGTCTCAGCAAAGTGAAAAAGTCT
>VDFB02243904.1:0-23630 GCA_007258455.2 Sequoia sempervirens | reverse complement strand
TATGCCTTGATTCCTAAGAAGGTTGAAGACTTGAAGCATGTAGAAGAACAACTAGTTGAGATAAAGGAGTTGCTGAAAAAGTATGAAGAGATCATTATAGATAATGTACTTGATGGATTACCACCTATGAGGAGTATTAGTCATTTCATGGATCTGATTCCTAGAGCTAGTTTTCCTAATAAGGCATCACACTAAATGACACATGTCAAGAATGAAGAGTTGAAAAGACTTGTGCAAGAGTTTTTGAGGAAGGGTTTGATCAGAGAAAGCTTAATTACATGTCTAGTACCTATTGTGCTAGCACCTAAGAAAAATGGAGAATGGAGGATGTGTATAGATTCTAGAGCCATAAACAAGATCATGGTGAAGTGTAGATTTCCTTTTCCCCAAATGGATGACATTATGGATTGTTTGAGTGGAGCTAAATACTTTACAAAGATAGATTTGAAGAGTGGATATCATCAAATCAAAATCAGAGAAGGGGATGAGTGGAAGATAGCATTCAAGAAAAATGAAGGATTGTATGAGTGGTTAGTGATGCCTTTTGGACTTACAAATGCACCGAGTACTTTCATGAGGATGATGAATGAGGTATTGAAGAAATTCTTGGGTAAGTTTGTGATTGTTTACTTGGATGACATCTTGATTTTTAGTAAGACTAGAGAAGAACATTTGTTGCATATAAGACAAGTTTTGTAGAGGTTGAGAGAAGAGCATTTGATAATAAACAATAAGAAGTTAGTTTCATGAAGGAATAATTGGTATATCTGGGATTTGTGATATCTCTAGATGGATCTTGAGAAGGTAAGAGAAATTTTTTAATGGCCTACACTAGATAGCATTGGAGAGGTAAGATCATTTCATGGATTGGAAAGTTTCTACCATAAGTTTATTAGGAATTTTAGTTCTATTTGCAGTCCTATGACAAAAACAATGAGAGGAGATAAGAAGGATTTTAGGTGGACATATGGAGTAGATGAAGTTTTGAGTTGTTGAAATAGAAGGTGACTGAGCAGCCTCTGCTGGCTTTACCAAATTTTAATAAGGTATTTCAAGTAGACTGTGATGCAAGTGGAAATGCAATTGGAGCAGTGTTGAGTCAAGAAGGAAGACCAGTAGCTTATTTCAGTGAGAAATTGAATGATGCTAGGAGAAGATATTTAGTGTATGATCAAGAGTTTTATGCCATAGTTCAAGCCTTGAATAAGTGGAGACATTACTTGTTGCCTAAGGAGTTTCTATTGTATATGGATCATCAAGGCTTTGCAATATTTGAATAGTCAGGGTAAGTTGAATCAGAGACACATGAGATGGGTAGAATTCTTGTAGAGTTATACTTTTTTTTTGAAACATAGGAGTGGAAATTCAAATAGAGTTGTTGATTCCTTGAGTAGGAGAAGGAATTTACTAATAGAGATGAGAGTGGAGGTATTAAGCTTTGATGAATTGAAGAAATTGTATGAAGGAGACCCAAATTTTATAGAACCTTGGAGAGCTTGTAAAGAACCAGTTTCAGAGGATATAAGTCAATGGTTGGATTATTTCATTTAGGAGGATATGTTGTTTAGAGGAAATTAGTTGTGTATACCTCGAATTTCAATGAGGGATAACTTGGTGAAAGAAAAAAATAGTGGAGGATTGTCAAGACTATTAGTATAATTAATTATTTATTACACTAGCATAAGTTAACTTAGATCTAGCATTAATTGAGTCCTAGGTTGCATAAATTAGAAAATCATAAATAATGGGGTAATTCCCCCTTCCATGTTTGTAGCAGATAAGATTCCTTCTAGAAGATGAGTTGTCCTTCTAAAACTTATCTCAATCTTTTATCATTTTTTAGGTAGCGTTCACATGTTGTCACATGTTAGATCATGACACATGGAAAAATCATATTGCATCTTGCATCTCTCTCATGCCTATATATTCAAGGCATTTGTATATTTGTAATCATCTCATAATCTAGATCAATAGCAATCTCTATTTGCATGCCCTTAGTTGCAACACTTTCTATGTGGTTGGATTTCTTCTTGGAGGTCCTCTTGAAGGTTGCAGCTTCAAGGACATTGTGCACCCACCATTTCAAAATGGTATCAAAGCCATTCCATTGAGAGTTCATCCTAGGATCATCAAAGTTGGGCTAGTGAGATTCCTTGTAGGCTGAAGGTTTCCATTATAGGCTACTTGACTCCACCGAGGGACTAAGCTCATTTCTCAAGGATATTGAGCCAGATCCAAGCTCACTATTGTCTTCAAAAGGCCTTAAAACCCTCGGATCGCCTGTCAAATCATCAAAATTGGATTCATCAACCCAAGAGCCATGAGAGGTATTTTTTGGGTTTGAAAAATAATCATACTATCGGTATAATTTGTAGTAAAAAATCATCCTGGTCAGTTGCCCTCTAAGGAATTTTTGTTTTTGTCGTAGGCCATTTTTTATTTCAGAAAAAATCAGGCTTTATCTCATTCTTTTTTTGAAAAAAATCATTATTTGAGGGCATTTCTATAGTTTGTAGAAAAATTAAATTTTTTTTTACATCAACTACAATTTATTTAATGGTCAGCATTAAGGAATTTGATTTTTTTAAAATTTGTAGCTTTGCTTTTTTCCATTGGAATATGGTATTTGACCATCGACATTCTTTATATTTGTGGTTTATATATATCCATTGATTTTTTTAATTGAATTCTGTGCAATATTAAAAAAATCCTTCAAGATTTTGTCAGCCTCCATTAATTTTCTACAAAGACCGTACTGTGGTCAACCCATCGCATCCAACCATTGAACATCTTATACTGCCACCAATCGGATTCTCTCTGCTGCCGATCTCTATCATAGCTAGTTTTTTGTTGCCAACACCCATGCTCATCCCGTTGATGACCCCCACTTGCAGCCCCTATTTTCCAATGGTGGTTTCATTTGTGACCAAGGGCTCTGCCAAATCTAGGTGGTGCCACCCTTATATCTCCGCCTAGCTAGGCTACTCAGCCCCATTGCCACCCTATCTAGGGGCATTTTTTTTCCATTCAACACTGATCGGTCATATTGAAGACCAAGTGCTAGAGCCCAAGTGCTTATTTTTTGCACCTAATTAGCCTATAGAGTGCCTAATATAAGCCTTTTTTTTGTTTCCTCATAACTTTCACCCACGGTATCAAAAATCAGTAAATGATATACTAACGGAAAGAGGATTTTCTCTACTTTCTAGTGGTGTCATTAATTTTGTAGTATTCTACTATTAGAAAATTCTATAGTCAACTAAATTCAAAACCCTAATTTTGACATAAAGGCTCATATATTCTCATCAGATTGTCATATTTTGGAGATTCCAGTGGCATTAGGAAGGTAATTCAAAGTATTTTTATCAACCCATTCACTTTGATTAGTTTTAGCTCCAAGTACTCTTGCATCGGTTTTGTTCAACTCTACATTTGTTCAATAACTTGGATATTCTAAAGCTTGGGAAAATATTTTTTTATTCAAGTGACATCACTTCAGTTGCACATCATATTTGGAAGTCTCTATTTGCTGTTGAAGGTCATTGTCTTTGTATTTTAGAGAAATTTGATAGTCCATTATGGGGCTTGCATATACTCTTTCCTTGACTACATTGCATAAGGGTAACTATATACAATGGTGGGATGGGATCATCCACCATCTCCAATCAATTGATTTACTATCACATCTATATGGTATAGTTCCCCATCCAAATGAAGGTATTCAATAATTTTCTTTGAGTTGTTGTAGATACATTGTCTTGGAGATCATTGTAATGCAAATTGATTGTGATGTTTTGGATTCTATTGATCATTGTGATTGTCCTCACATATTTTGGACTAAGATTTGGGAGCTATATGGAGGGTCAAACACTCCACCCTTCCCTAATGGTCATGATTTAGAATGTCATTCCTCATATCAGATATCCCATGATGATATTGTTATGCAAGAGGTTGACAAGGTATCTTCAGATGCTTCTTCTCCATTAGAGACTATTGGTATCCCTTCACATTTAGTGATTCCTTGTCCAAATCCATAGATTGAGTCTTCCATCATCTCTATCCATTAGGACACATTCAATTTTCCAGACTTGACATCATAGGATGGCTTTGTTTCAAGTATCACTGACTTGGCTATTTCTACAAGTTTGGAGGACATTCTTGAGGGGATATCACTCCTCTATTCAAATCCCACTTTGGAGAGTTATCTTTAGTCTCCTCATTCCTTTGTCTCAACCTTGATTGGGGATCTAGAGAATATCTTGGAGGCACTTGTTTTATCTTCAAATATTTCATGTATGAGACTTCTTCCCTCTCATTTCATTCAGGAGGTGGAGTTTCTTCAACATCTACCATTGGATTTGCTTCTTCCTAGTGGGATTCAATTGGTTTGGACACCTTTGTTGTTTCAAACTTCTTTCAGTGGTTTTGAGGACACTTCATTCTAGGGGGAAATCTAGTCTCCATCACATTAATTGTATCACTATCTTTGGATCTTATTTAGCATCAAATTCTGCATCGTCCTGATTTGTCACTTTCTTCATTGATTGGGTATGTACCTATGTTGATTGTGGAATCTTCATCTTCATCATGCAAGGAGACACATGAGCAGTTTTCAAAGACATCATCATCCACATTCATCCTACCTTCCTTCAATTCCTATCTAGAATGGGAAGTGTCCCTACAATTGCACTTGTTTATGTTTCTGCCAAAAGGGAGACAAGTTGTTTATCAACATTGGATCTTGTTTTCTCTTCAGACACTTACCATTTTTGTAGGTGATCATATGTTGTGGGGGGGGGCTACATAGTCTCTTTGTTTCCTCCCTATGTTGGGGCCATTGATTGTATTGTATCCATGTGATAGATGGTGTACTTGGGGGGTATTGGGGAGTCCTCCATCCTTCCCATCCTGCATCACTTTTCTACATTTTTATCTCCTTTTTGGAGAAGCATTTTGTTCCCATAGGGTTTTCCCCTTTTCTTTGGTTGTGGGAGATTTTTTTCATCTTTCATCTTCATCATGTAAATTGGTACTTAACATGGCCTCATAGCTGGGACCCATCATCATCATCATCAACATCATCATTGCATTTCCTCCCTAAGTTGCACTTATGGGGGGGTGTTAGTGTAATTAATTATTTATTACACTAGCATAAGTTTACTTAGGTATAGCATTAATTTAGTCCTAGGTTGCATAAATTAGAAAATCATAAATAATGGGGTAATTCCCCCTTCCATGTTTGTAGGAGATAAGATTCCTTCTAGAAGATGAGTTGTCCTTCTAGAACTTATCTCAATCTTTTATCATTTCCTAGGTAGGGTTCACATGTTGTCACATGTTGTTAGATCATGACACATGGAAACATCATATTGCATATTGTATATTGCATCTCTCTCATGCCTATATATTCAAGGCATTTGAATATTTGTAATTATCTCATAATCTAGATCAATATAAATCTCTATTTGCATGTCCTTAGTTGCAACACTTTTTGTGTGGTTAGATTTCTTCTTGGAGGTCCTCTTGAAGGCTGCAACTTTAGGGACATTGTGCATCCATAATTTAAACAAGGACACTTTGGAGTTGATAAGACAATAGCATTGGTAAGTGAGAATTACTCTTGGCCCCAGATTCATAAGGATGTTAGGAAATTTGTGCAAAGTTGTAGAGTTTGTCAAGTTGCAAAAGGAAGTAGTCAGAATGTTGGATTGTATAAGCCTTTGACAATTCCAGAGAGACCTTGGGAGGATGTCAACATGGATTTCATACTTGGTATATCGAAGACACAAAGAGGTAATGATTCTATATTTTTGGTGGTGGATATATTTTCTAAAATGGCACATTTTATACCTTGTAAGAAGATAACAAATGCAGTACAAGTAGTAGACTTATTTTTCAAGGAAGTGGTCAGATTCAATGGATTACCTAGGAGTATTGTTTTGGATAGAGATACAAAGTTTTTTGGTTACTTTTGGGGGAAACTTTGGAAGAAGTTAAAGATAGATTTGAATTTTAGTTCTACTTTTCACCCATAGATTTGAATTTTAGTTCTACTTTTCACCCATAGACTAATGGACATACAAAGATAGTAAATAGGATTTTGGGAAATTTACTAAGATGTTTGGTTGGAGAGAAGACTAGAAGTTGGGATTTAGTCTTGCACAAGCAAAGTTTGCTTACAATAATTCAATGAACATAAGTATAGGAAAGATACCTTTTGAGATTCTTACTGGAGTTCATCCTAGAGGTATATCACAGTTCAGAGACATCAATATGGAAGATAAAAGGAGTGAAAAAGTAGAGGAATTTGTAGAACATATGAGGAAAGTGCATACTCAAGTGAAGGAGGAATTGTAAGATATGAACCAGAAGTATAAGGAGAAAGGAGAAGAAAAGAGGAGACACAAGGAGTTTGAAGTTGGAGATGAAGTGATGGTATATTTGAGGAAGGAAAATTTTCCAATTGGAACATACAATACAATGGAGATGAGGAAGTTTGGACCCTGTAGTATCTTGAAGAAATTTGAATCAAGAAACACATATGAAGTGGAGTTACCAGATGACATGGGTATATCACCTATATTCAACATTACAGATCTACATCAGTACCATGAAGTAGAGTTTAGTGAAGAAAGTAAAGCAAACTTGTAGAAACAGTTTCCTAAACAACAGTCAGATGAGATTGAAGAGATCTTGGATATTAGAGATGGAAGGAAAACTCATGGAAGATAGTATAGAGAATATCTTGTGAAGTGGAAAGGTAGACCAGTGGAGGATTCTTATTGGATTTCTCAGGCTGAGGTAGACCATCTTGGTTTTACTTTAGTCCCAAAAAAGTGAGGGACTCACTTTTCAATAACCCCAGATGTCTGATGTAGGAGCATCCTTGGTTCTTAGCAATCTTGCATCAACCAAAAATATTTTCTTTTGGTTTTCTTCTTGTTTAGTTCTTTGTTCAATTCATGTTGGTGGATTCATCATATTTTCTTACCAGACCATGTGGATCTATGTTTACATTGTGGACATGTTCATTTTACTTACTTCAAGATTTGAGTGTGATTGGATCTTTTTCCAGCAAGTTATCACTTCTGGATTTATTGGCAATTACTTAAAATGACTCTGGAATAATTTTCAAGCCTAACAACTAGTTTGATTGCTTGTGGATCTTTCCTGTAACTTGTGTATCTTTATGGTGTGATTACAATTGGTCCATGGAGTGTTAAAAAACTTAATTATAGGTCCAAACTTCATCCTACACATTCATCATGAAGTAATTCAAGTTTGAGGCCAACCTATTCGTGGGAACATTACGTTTTCTTTCATTGGAGATTGTAATAATCTTTGGTCAACACAGATGATTCTAGATCCCAAGATGTGATATAAATTATTGTAATAGATCATTAGAAAGGTAGTTAGTTGAATAATAGATTTGAGATATTAGATTCTAGCTCACATTAAGGAGCATATGGGAATATTGTATTTGAGCATGTTGTATCAGGCCTGTGAGCCAAATCTGTAAGCCTGGATGGTGTTGGTCGATTGTAATTGAGATTTATGTTAATGAGAATATTTTAACCTACATTTTCCTCTATATTTCTATGTTGATTCTATTGTGTGACTCTTCCTGCATGGTCTAGATTGTTCTCTTTGAGGACCCTCCTAACGTGGTTGCACCAATTCTTCTATGTGTTTGGTGCTTTTGGACACTTTGTTAAATCCTGATTTAATAAAAAAAGTATCCTCTCCCCTTGAAAACTTGTGTGATCCTAGGTGTAAGGTAAATTGTTATTGACTTTAGAATTGGGTCTTCCTTGGTGGGAAAAATTACTCACCGCAAGGCAACTCAAACTAAAAATGAGCTAAATCCAAGCTACTCCCAACCGGTATACAAATGTGAATGCTAATGTAAAACTTAACATTATAGATGTAGATTTATTATACAAACAAGTTAATCTTGCCGCATGTATAGCCACCTGAACAAGTTCCCTTATTAAAATCCCTTTGTTTTAGATTACCAAAGTCCCTCTATTTGTCAATGCAAGAGGTCAAACCTCTGAAGCCATCCCACATGCTTGCAGTTCTTAGTAGAGATGAAGAGTTTTTCATGGGAGATTCATAAGAACTAGAAGCTTGGTTGACTTAAAGAAGTGAGTGTTATGGAGGGGAGCCAATGTGGTCAAGCTTCTAATCATTTGCTTTGAATAAGCGCAGCTAGAGAAATCCAAGTGGGAACTCAGAAGATATTGTCTTGGCCAATCATAGGATCATACTTATCTTCTTGGAAGTAAACATTTTCACATCAAAACCAAACCAAAACAATTTGTTTTCTAACTATCTTCTATTTGCAAAAAATTAATCAAAATTAGATTGAAACAAACCTATAAATTTATAGTAAATTGCATCTGCTATAGAGAATTGCATTTTATTTTATAAAATGCATCTTCTACTGTAAATTGCATCTGCTATTATGAACAACTACTACTATGAAATGAAATCAACTATTAAACAACGCACTTTCTAAAAAACAACGCATCTATTAAACATGAAATACAATTTCTATCTGAAACACCACATCTATATTCTAAAATGCAACCATGACCTTAAAAGCCACAATTTCCTATCACTTAGATCCCCCACCATGTCTAAAATTTACCTTGATATGCTTGCTAGTCAAGTTGAATACCAGTTACTCCATAATGGTCAATACCAACAAGCCATAGAGTTCAAAAGTCAATTAATCCAATCCAAATTCCAATCAACAACAATCCATGGTCAAATACCCACATACCCTTCCTACCAACAATCCATAAGGCCTATTCATTTAGCCATCTGTCCTCACTATCAAGAGTCACTTGACATAATCTATGTCATTAATCCATGACAAACATCTATTAGGCATGCCTATCCTAATCTTGACAAGGGAAACCAACTTTCCACTAATTCCTTCTAACCTTCATTGTCCTATCCTAGTCCTTCATCCACTAATCCCTTCCAATCCATTCTATCTCAATCTATATCTAGTCATGAAAATACATCTAGTCATGGTCTCCAAAGTCACATCCCATCTACTAAACTTGAGGATACATGTCAAATGGAAAGTCCAAAGCATGACATCATGGCTTCACCTTCATGTCAAGATCAAAGTAGTCCATCCCATGATCCTATCTTTAATTCTATCCAAGAAGTCCTTCTAGATAATCATGGCATCCAAAATACACCTATCATTGATCAAGATTCCCTTCCCAACCATATCATTGAAAAAAAACCCATATTTGATCAAGACACTACTATTTATCAAGAAATCCAAAATGATCCACTCATTGACCTTTATGCCATTCATGATTAGACACTTGAAGATGACCCTATCCAAGCTCCAAATATCAAAACTTCCCAAAATGAGACACTTTCCTCCTTCAGACATGTAGATAATCAAAAAAATGATAGAGACAACATCAAGAACATAAGGAAGCTATCATTGACCAAGTCAAAGATGAAGGAACAAAAGATATTATTGATCAAATTGATGTCTTAAGGGATCAAGAAGACACAATCTTGAAAAATGATGGTGCCAAAATATCCTATCAACTAGGATCAACCACTTTTGTTAAATTAGGCTTTCTCATAGAGGAGAATATTTTGAGCAACAATTTCCACAATGATGGGTTCGCATCTTTCTTCCAAAATGGAAAATACACCAATGCAAAGAGAATATGTCAAAGCATGCAGTATCAAGGGAAAGGACTATGCATACATGAGAAAGGCACTCAAAAACCAATATAGTTTTATGAAAATCCTAGACATCAAGAACTTGGCTATTCTTTAGTCAGAGAATCAAATGATGTTATTGGTACCTCCTTGATATTGGGGGAAACTTTATCTAATACAAACATCAAAATGGGGTCCATGAGTAGTTCTTACCATAAGGTTGTTGTCAACACTCCTTCCATCCACAACATAAACCATTATTCCAACATGAATAAACCTTCCATTTAGAACCAACAACAAGAAAATTATAACAAATCCAAATTTCAAAATCAAACGTCAAGGGCCATTGAATCAAAAAAAAATACAATGGACGAATGAAGTTAAAATGGACCCCAAAGAAAAATGGGTCAAGCAAAGAAAATAGTTCAAAAGTAAAATTCAATCAAAATGTGGAGCTACAAGAAAAGAGGACTCCCACATATAATAAATTCTCAACTCCTTCAAAATGGTCATCAAGTAAGGCATATAAAAGTGTTGGTTCCAAATGCTATCCCAATCAAAATTCCAAACTCTTCCATCCAACATCCCAAGTTTGGAAAATAAAAAGTGATTCATCTAAACATCCAAACAATCCTCCCACATCTACCATCATCTGTCATAATCCTACATCTCGCCTGAAGTCCAAAAATCCGATGTCACAAATCCATCGCATCTTGGAAGCAACTCTTTATCATAAGGACTCTCATGGCACTCTATCATGATGTGGGTATTCTAAAAAGCCAACTCTAATATCAACAAGGATCACAATGACATCAATCAACTATATGCAAGTGCTATGGTCCTGACAAGGCAACTACTCCATTGAGGTCATTATTGGCATATCATGACACCATTATCTACATCAGCACCATTAATGGATTCAGCATAATCAGTGATCATCTAAAGCATCAAGGCCATCCAAAAAATACAAAAATACAAAAAAGTTGAAAAATCAAAAAATTTGTCACCTTGATGAAAACCTGTAAAATAGGCATCTTGGTGATAGTACAAAAGAACAAAAAAAAAAGAGTAAAGAGAAAAATTTCATCCAATACTATGAAAATGATGCTTATGGCACTTTGGATAAGTACCATGATAAAAACCTAGCAAAGATGTGTCATGTGTAAGAAATTATCTATGTGGACCATTACACTTGGGGGAAAGTTGTCTCATCTCCCATACCCTTTGTATGGCATTTATTATGACATTTTCATCTATCCATCTAATCCCTACCACTCACATCCATTTTCCCACCTACTTTGATCTTGATAAGGACTAGGGTACAAACATAAATCATGCTTTGGAAAAAATATTGACATGTCTATCCTTTGGTCATACACTATCCATGAAATCTCATGTCATAGCCTTCATAGCATTTTCCAAATGCATAAATTGAAGAAAACGAGTTATCCTTATATGACATAGTCCTTGGAGACCATATGATAATTTTTTCTAGCCAAAAATCCTCATGTCACTTATCTTTTACCAAATCCACCCATTGTCTATTCATACCTATCACATGCCTTGTTTTTTCCCTTGTCAATGGTCTAAGGATCTTCCATCATCCCATCCAATCCTAAAAGTCATTCCAAATGCAACAAGCCCAATCCATACAATCTTGCTATGCATCTTGTAGACACTAAAAATTGTCCTAGGCCTATGACTCTAATCTTCATCATAATTCTAATCTTCATTTTCATAATTAAATAATGTTAATTTTTTAATTATTTTCTAAAGTCATTTGTCCTCTATTAATTAAATAACTCTAATTATTTACTTAATTCATTTTTTACCTTTATTCCTTCTTGATTAATTAATTAAATATTATTTATTTAACTATGTCGCTAATTAAATTTATCTTCTTTCTAAAATTAAATAAACTATTATTTAATTTATTCCTATCACACTTTCGACTATAATTAAATAATCATTTTAAATTATTTAATTTTTTTTAGCCTTTTCTCTATTTAATTAAATAAATCTTTATTTATTTAATTCAATCATAAAATCTTGAAAGTTGAATTAAATTATTTTTTAATTCATAAAAGGTTTATTCATAGCATATTCCTCTATAATTAGATAATCTCTTTGTTATCTAATTAGTCATTTGTCACTTATGTCTAGATCTAAATTGATCATTCAGTTATTTGGTGATTTAATATTTGATTATCTTTAACGAACAAACTTTTTGTGTTAATCAGTTCATTATATATATTTATTCTTATCTTCTATGTGCAAACCTTTATTAATTAAAAAACTCTAATTATTTAATTAATTTATTCTCATCTTCTATCTATTTCAATCTTTATCTTTACATGCAATCTTTATTCTTTTTATGTCTTGACCAGTTTCAACTAAAAGATTAAGTTATTATTTAATTTAATCCCCACCTTTTAGGCTTTATCACTTACACTAATCCTATTGCATGTCGCATCTTTTAATCTTAATCATTGATTTATCTTTCAATCTAAGCATGTCATTCAAAAATAATATTTTCTATAAATTGGCTTTACCTTCATCATTATTACCCCTCCTGAAATCTTAAGAGTTTTCGAAGCAACTCTCTTAATCTTCGATGTTTTGCTACTAACACTATCATGAGGCTATACTTGCATACTTAACAGAAATATGAGGGTAATTATCATACAATTACGAAATGGAGAAGTACAATGAAGGTGATCCATATAATGTGTTTGGACTATAAAATTTTGAAAGTTTTATAGTAGCTTAGATTTATAAGCTCCATAAGATAGCCACATTTTGAGTACAAAATTGCTTTAATCCATCCCATATATCATATTCCCCAAGTATTCCCATCATATTTCATCTTTTGACATACCAAAATCCCTCTGATCATCATTGAGAAAGAGATTATAAATAAGTAATCATATCAACATGAGTAGGTCTATGTCTCTCTGACACATAAGCTATAACCTTTCAATTCGGGTATTTCTGGCATATCAACGAAAGATCAAAATCATCACATCGATAAGCATCTTAAGAGGATACATATTCAGGAAGACAAGGCTTGTTGTTTCACTGACAAATAATTTATTGACAAGAAAAATGCTATCAAAGTGAGATCTTCAAGTTAGCCCGAGCATACATGTCATGCCAATGAAATTTCATCGGCGAGATGCCCACTCTATCTCACCGATGAAGAGAAAATAAACATGTTGGGAAGACATATGCTATCAAAATAAGTTTCAAATGTCTTTCCAACTCCATATGTCACATTGATGAAAGTAGCATTGGAGAGAGTCTTTCTGATTCATCTGAAGGAGGAAGATGATACATCGTGAGACTTATAACATCAAAGTAACTTTCAAATCTTTCAGTGATACTTATTCTCTTACCAATGGAAATGAAAATGGATCAAACGTTCATCAGTAGGAGTGATATTTTTTCTCCTTAGCCATATAAGGTGCCTAATGAAATTTTCACTTGATTCAAATATATAGATCACCCAGAGTTTAAAATGTCTTCCCAGTATAATCATCTGATCTGATAGTGGGAAATTTGAAAAGCTTACTACACTCATGTTTAGAGATAAGCATTAATGGTTGCATGGATACATACTACGTAGATAATCCTCTAAATACAAGAAGAATAATTAAGGAAGATTTGTAGGGTTGGCAGCGAAAGGAATAGGAGAACAGACAAGGACCAGAGAATTTTGTGTAGCCAGAGATTGTCAAGTAAGCTTGTGAATTCTCTACAATTGAATTTTAAATTCTATCAATTTGAGAAAATAAAATGGAGGGTTTATGCTTTGGAAAATAAAAAGGTAGGAAAAACCAGGGTGAGGGTGGTCATCTTAGGTGAAAAAAGTAAAAGATTGAGGCTAGGGATGAATTAGAAATAACTGAAAGGAAATTGAATCAAGATCTTATTGAGCAACTACTACTTAGGACCTAAAGTCAGACATTCTACACAACTTAGGGTAGATGTGGGTGAGGAAAAATGCAAACACATAGGGATGTGTGGACTTCAATTTGGGGATATGAACTATTTATGTTTCACTACCATCGAGGCATGTACAATGGGTATGTAATCCTTGGAAATTCAACCTAGGAAAATTATTTTTTCCAAATGTATTTCTAGATGTGGAATTAATGAAACTCTTAGTTGCCCATACCAATCGGGTATGTAGGATCATGATGGGCCAAAAGTGGCAATATGATGGGTATGTGGCTCAAATTTTTACCTAAAATTGATGAAATGAAAAGTGTTTTTAAAGGGGATTCTCGCTTTCCATCAATATAAATTATGCTTTAATTTTAATTTAATAATTAATTATTATTCATTTTCTATTCAAATTACTAAAGTCCCGATTGATAGATTGATTCAAAAAATCTATAGATTTCAACCGGCATCATATTTTTGAATCCAAAACATGCATCACATTCTATGCTTATACTATAGGATTAAAAGAAAATTGAATTTCATGAAGTTTTGACCAAGTTAAGGTGGTCAACATACAATTTTATATTTTTAAAAATTTGTAATAAAAAATTCATAATTAATTATTTACTTGGAAAAAAATTACAAAAAAATATGCATCACATCGACATGAGTCCCTCTACTTATATCTAAAATATTATAAAAGATTATTATCATTTTATTGTGGTTAGGGTGGTGACTATTCTTCTACTTATTTTCCCCTAAATTTAAGTACTATTGCTTTCAAATTTAAATTTTCACCAAATTTTTTAATTTTTTTAAAACAAACCTAGTAGTTTAGAAACTAAATTCAATTTCTATAGATTACTCTTACATATTTTGAAATAATATAGATAACTTATTCAAATTTTACGCAAGTTGCCTAACTTTTTTTTTTTGCCACTTAAGGGTTTGTTTTCCATGATGATCCTGGTACCCAATCCACAACTTAAAGCTCTCTACCATTCATTGGGTAAGCCTTTCATACATGTGTCGGAAGCTGCAATTCGTGAAGTTTTTAATCTAGAAGGCACATGTGACGAAGCTATTGTGCATGAGAATTTAGAGAAAGAAATATGGAGAATAGATACCATATATAGGGGCTAGAGATTGCCATTGCATCGACCTAAGAAGGAGGGAAATATGGTCCCACTAGATGACAATGATGGGCCTCCATTTCATAAAAAACTTATTTGATCCCTATTTGAAATATACATACTTCTTAGTAGGACAGATGTTGGGGATGGAAGCCCCTAAACTTATGTCAATTGTATGAATGGTAATTGCAGCTGATGTTCAATATCACAATGCCAAACAAGAAATGTTACCAATTTAGTTATGGACAACTTATGTCAATTATGGACAAGAAATAGGGATGTAGCTAGAAGAGTTAGGGATTCCATAGCTTGATAGGGAGGGTAAAATGTTACCAATTCAGTTATGGACAGCTATTTGCGATAGCAAATTTTCTAATTCAAGTTTTGTACATTTTGAAGAATACCTTGTTAAACCATTGTACATATTCTTTAATCATCCTTTTGATTATGCATTGTTTGATGAGATTAAGAAGTTCCTTAGACCCAAATATTTCAATGGACTTATTGGTCACAACTAGGGAGACTGGTATTGTTTTGAGGATGCTACTTTGATCAGAGTGTATGGTTTTGAACACACACCATTCATCTTGCCTAAAATAGTGCCTGAGAGAATTGCCTAATTGGAAATTCTTAGGAAAATGGACTACTCAAATGTAATGAATTTAAGTTCCTTTGGAAAACAACCATTCATGCCAAGCACTTTGTGCTTTGGAGATTTCACTATATTGTTGAAGGAAGGGTATGATTTGATTCTGGATAAGTTATTGTATTATAATTTGAAGAGAGCTCCACCACATAATGGGTTTGATCCAAAGGGGTAAATTTACTTTGCTAGGAAAAAGATAAAATTATGTGGGTATGATCATATGCCTTATTAATATGATGATTTGATCAGAAATTTGGAAGAGAAAGAGGTTAAAAGGGTTGTTGATGAACATAAAAAGAGGGTAGAGAAAAAAATCAAAGAAATACAATATGTGGAACTATTGTCTTCTAGGGAGGATGCATCTAGTGATGAAGAATCTCAGGGTCTAATTGATAGGATCACGAGACTGAAAACTAAAGATTATAAGCTTCCTCCTAGAGAACCAAAAATTGAAGAGAGCTTAGACACAAACACGAGGAAAATAGCTTATAAGTCCTTTGTAGCAGAAGATGAGTTTGTGAAATCTCTAGAGTTTAGAGCCTTTTTGTACAAACATAAGGGAAAAGCAATAAGAGAATCTATTGAAAAGGTAACACCAACTAATGAGGAGCAATTATTAAATAATTTGAAGTCAAGTGTGGAAAAGGAAATGAAATATATGACCCCAAAGAGAGGGAGAAAATCGTTAGAGGATTCAGGTGTCATGATTTTCCTAGGATTGGACATTAATTCTACTCTGGTTTTTGATAGTTTTCTAAAAGATAATAGTGCTACACATAAGCTTAGCCCTCAGGGAGTGACAAAAGTGTATACAGGATCAAAATATAACCTTGATGAAGGTTCCCTTATGATCTGGGCATTGTATCCACCACATAAGAAGTCTATTATTATTGACACTAAGAAGGGTTTTAGACATGTTATGACACTAAAATTTGGAGAAGTTGATCCTATGGCCACAATTGAGATTGGAATCAATGCTACCAAGATGAATAAAGCCCAGATCCAAATGTTGATCAAAGAGAAGGAAATGTATAAAATAAATAATGAAAGGATATTAAGGGAAAATGATCACCTAAAGGATATTGTTGAAAACAAATTCAAAGGGTCCACTAGGTTGTTGACTCAGGGAGAGAGCTCTTGAACAAAGAGCAAGTGGGAAGGATCATATGTATATTCTCAAGGAAATTTTGATACACTTTCTGCAATGATTAGAAAAAGACAAGCTAACTTGATGGTTTGGCTAAGAAAACTCTAGGGAACTCACTCGAAGAACTATGTTGTAGAACAAGAACATAAAATAATTAATGAAAAAATTTAAGAGAAATTCTAGGAGATACAGAAGAGGAATATTCTTGATAATGAGGCTATCAATATTACTAAGGAGATCATGAGAAAGCACGAAGATTATCATGAGGAGCTTCAAGGAGATGCAAAAGGATTAGTTGATGCCACAAATGAAGGAATTCCAACATTGTTTGAGAATAATGGAGAAACGAAAGAGAAGGCCAAATGGATAGAAGAATGCGAGTTGATGCTACAAAATATTTTTGAAGTGGCTACAGGTAAAGATTCGACATTGGATGAAGCATACAAGCAAAATGAGAAGATGGTGAACACCGATATAGAAGTCGGGAATGCATTGGGAGATGTTGATACTTGCAAAAGATGGGATTATCTAGACCTTTTGTCAAAATTCCACTTATGGCTAACTAGAGCCTAACTATCTATTTTAATTGTTGTTAGTTGTTGTTATATTCAAAAGACATTTATGAAGGGGTGCATCCTTCCAAAGTTTTGATATATAAAAACCTATTACATAGTGACAGGAAGATATAGGAAAATAGGGATATATAGACAATAGAAATTTTCCATGATGTTTACATTTTAAAAGACTATGATGCATGTATGAAATTTTGAAGAAATCAATGAAGGGTCTTTGATTTTGTGGTGTCATACTGGTATCAATTTTTTGTTGAATTAATTGAAGATATTATTAGGTTGTCTCGAAGGTTGATATTTATTTGTTATTTAAATTGATATATCAAGTATATACTCAACTTATCAATGCACATTTGTTGTACTTGTGTGATATGATTAATTGGTTTTTCAAGTAAAGATTAAATCCTTCTAGTCATTCATTGTAATTTGGAAGTGTTATTTGGATCACGAAGAAGAACCCGGTAATTACATTCTCGCATGTTTATACAAGTTATAAACTAATATTGGTGTGCCAAACAACTATAATTTTAGCCAAATACAAGCCACTCATCTTAGACTTTCACTTGAATTCATATACCCAACAACGCACTGGTCTCACCCATTTATTTATTTAGTTTCATCAAATTCATGTCAAAACCTCACATCTATTAACTAAACATATTAATATATTTTACCTTGATATTGCTTGTATAATTTATACCAAATTAGGATTGCATCTCTCGACTCTCAATTGCCAGTGTGGATACATTGTCCAAGTAGGAATCACACAATGCAAGTCTGCTTCATTTGCATAGGTACACCCAGCTAGGTCTGGTAGAGCCTAAAGAGAAGAAGGTTCAAATTCATCAATTGACCTTGTATGTTAGCCTAAAACATATCAAGAGCTTGGAAACCTCTTATGGTTTCTCAACTAGCATTTTTGAGAATTAACTATTTGGCGACTCTGCTAGAGAGTCAAATATTAATCTAGGCCTACATTATAGAGTAAATACCTTACCTAAGACTCTATTGGGAACAAGCAATTACAAAATTTTCACTTCTCTAAAAGTGAGTGGTGAATCTGAAAGAATAAGTGCAAGATTAATAAAAACCTAAAGTTTAGACCATCACAATAATTCACAACATGCATGGCGGAAGGTTCTTGTACAAAGAAGTTCCTAGTAACAAAAGAAAATAGACACATAAGAATGACAAATGTAAGAAGGTGTCTAATAAATTGTGCATGAAAAATAAGGACAAAACATCAAAACCACACTATGAGAGTATAATCAGCTATGATACATTGAAAAATAGTTCAGTAGGGGAATCTCACACTCCTGAAAAAGAAAGGAATCCCTTCTATCAACCAAATCCTAAAAAAGATGAAGAATTCATGGCTGGTTTGGAGGCTAAAAGAGTCAGGATATAATAGGAATATGACCATAGAATGACATTACTTGAAGGAAATCATAATGAGCCTATTGATAATGTAGCCCCTGAAGAAAATTATGAATTTATGACTCAAGAGGAAATAAATGTACAATTGGAGTATGAAAGACAAGAAATGGAAAGAACAAAAGCAGAATATGAACAAAGGCTCCAAGTGATAAAAAAAATCTAGGATTTGAAGTTGTAGAGAGCCCAAATTAATGCTCAAATGGCTAACCTCCCTAAACATATACCGCCTCATAGGAAAGGGAATAATAATGTAGGACCTTCAAATCCACCAAGAGCACCACAAAATCAATCAGGGAATCAATATAGACCACCAAATTTTCCATCTAAAAATCCATCAAAACACCCAAACACTTAGCCACATCAAGGCCAACAATATGTACCACCACCCCATGCACAATACAATAATCTATTATACCAGTAACCACACAACCCACCTCATCAACACTACACAACTATGATCAAACAATTTGACTTAGCAGGATTCCAAATATATCCTTATCCTATGGATGGCAGTTGGAGAGATCTTGCCACAAAATTTATAAGTAGTGTAGTCAGAGTTGAGGAACACTTAAGGAATTTTAATGCTTTAATTTAGGATCTAGCTATGCAGTATGAAGATGTACAAATGAGGCTATTTATGATGTCATTAATCAAAGAAGCTAGAGATTGGTTTAACAATTTACCAACAGCTTCTATTGCTTCTATTCAAGAGTTTTATGATTAGTTCCTTGAGTAGTATGGGAACCAATATGCACCAAATTTTTCCTTGCATGAATTGGTTAGTATCAAAAAATATCAGAATGAGTCAGTTTATGACTTCAACCAAAGATTCTCCAAACTACATAATAAGATACCTCATGGATCCAAACAGGTAGACCCTGCAACATTTAGTATTTATCTAAAAGTATTTGATCCAAAGACATGATATGAGCTTAGGAATAGGTTCCCTAGGAATTTGGAAAAAGCATAGAAAACAACATTGACTATTGAAAATAATAGAAAGGTCGTTCAGATGATTAGCAGGAGAGATAATCCAAGAGTTCCCCAAAATATTAATAACTCTCTAAGTAGGCAGGAAAATACATACAAAAATGAAAGGTTGAGGTTGCATGATATGCCTCATAATATGAAATGGAAGGATGGAAATCCTATGGTGGATAGGCCTAAAGGTAAGGAGACTCCTAACCATTTAAGGAAAAGAGGAGCATACCTGGTGAATAATAATTATTGGTGTGAAAATTTTGACCTGCCACATTCCCTTGATCACTGTATTGTAGCCCAATCAATGCAAGAAGGAGAAGTACTAGTCAATAATGATGGAGAGGACCATACAATCTATTTAAATTCCTACACCCTCTTTCCCATTGAGGAGAGATATTCATCTTCAAAAGAGAAAGGTTATGAATATGATGTTGATAACTAGAGATACAATGTTCATATGGCAAGACAACAAATCTTTTCTGATCATGAAGTAAAAAGTGATGAACAAGGTTCTGTTAGTTCACTATCTCTACAAAATAGATTCAATGTAAGAAGGTCAACTAAGGAAGAGATAAAAAAATTAATCATTGTTGTGGTGGAACAGGAAAAAAGAAAATATTGGTTGAGAAACAAAACAATGAATGAAGGTGAGGATGTTCAAAGAGGAATGTTTATGAAAGAAAAAGTAGGAACATAGGGAGCTTCAAAAAAGATAGAAAATAAGTAGCCTGATAAGAATGAACAAAAACATGTTCATAAGGAAGAAGATAAGGGATTTCATTAAGACAAGAAAAAGTTTGATCAAACAAGAAAAAAAGGAAAGGAGAGCAAAGGACAATCACTAGAGAAAAAGAAGACAGTCAAAATAGAAGGTGCCTCTATTGATTTCACACAAGCTATATCCTAGGTAAAAATGTATGTCCCATTACTTGTAATGATGAAAATACAAGAGTATAGGGATAGTTCTATTTAGTTAATATCTAATGGGAATGATAAAAACTAAAACTCTAAGAACAAGGGGACTACTAAAATTAGTAATAAGCAGGGAAAGGTAAATGTTCCAGAGGTTTATCTTGGTTATTCTATAGTGAATCCTTCAAAAATTGATCCATTTTTTACCACACTACTTATAAATAAAAAGTTGGTAAGGAATTGTATCATAGACTTAGGATTTTCTATCAACATTATGCCAGTTGGGGTCTTGAAACAACTTGGCATGTGGGTAAAAATTACTGGTGGAAAATGTTATGCTATGGATAGTAGACCAGTTCTAGTGGTAGGAATTATGAAAGACGTAGAGGTGAGGTTGGATACCTATCCACAAGAGACTTGTAATATAGACATAACTATGATTGATACACCTCCTCATTTTGGAATTCTTTTGTCAAGAAAATGGACTGTAGCAGTTGGAGGAAATGTATAGTTTGACTTGTCATATGTTACCATACTAGTCAATGGTGAAGAGATCAAGTTATATAGAGAACCAAGGATGAATCAAATTGTGGATTATGTCTCTCAAGAGCAACTAAATTTCTTTTGTGATGTTGATTTAGGTAATTTTAGGATAGAGCTTGCTCAGCTTGAATTAGTTAATACTGACCCAATTGACAAGCATGCTTCTAAAGAACAACATGATGTATGGGAGATGTATTTTGATGGAGCTTGCAGTTAGGAAGGCAATGCAGTTGGGGTAGTTTTTATTTCATGAGAAGGTATTACATTCAAGTATTCATTTTTGTTGATGTACAAATAATATGGCAGAGTATGAGGCCTTTCTAATTGGTTTGAATATGGCTGTCAAGCACAAGATCAAAGTGTTAACTATCCTAGGAGATTCTGAGTTGATCGTTTCATAGGTCAAGTCAAAATATGCTACAAAGAATAAAAGGTTAAAATAATATAGAAATTTTGTGTGAGACACAATTGAATTATTTGATTCTTTTTCAGTTGAATGGATAGACAAATCCAAAAATTTGATGGCAGATTTTCTAGCTAATGTAGCCCTAAAAGAAGATGATATTATCTTGGATGGTGTATCTCAAGTCAAATTCAAAACAAGGCCTTCTATCCCTAATAATATCTATAGGTGGAAATTTTTCAACGATGATTTTGATCTCATAAAATTTCTCCATTGTATAGACCAATATGAAGCTCAAGAAATTGATGTTAATGCATTTGTTGAAGAGGTAGATGAAAAATAGATTGTATTTGGAAAAGAAGTTTTGTAGCTCAAAACTAACAAACTTCCTAATGTACTTGTGGCACTAGAAAGGGTATATGATGGAAATGATCATTCTCTCATGAAGCAAACACCAATGAAGAGAGAATATGTTCAAGAAGTCAATCTAGGGACTAATCTAACACCAAAAAGAGTTTACATTGGAAAGAAGATAAGTCCAACAATTAGGAAAATGTTGATTACATTGTTGAGAAAATACAAGCATGTATTTTCTTGGTATTATGAGGATCTTAAAGCATACAGAAAAGATCTCTTCCAACATGAGATTCTATTAAAACTAGATACAAAACTATTTAGGAAAAAGCAAAGCCCATTAAGCCAACTTTGGAGCCTAAAATGCAAGAGGGGCTGGAAAAACTCAAAGATGGAGGAATTATCAAGCCCATTAGAAAGTCAACATGGATCTCAAACTTGGTCCCTGTAAGAAAGAAAAATGGGGATATTAGACTATGTGTAGACTTCAAAAATTTAAATGTTTCCTCCCTTAAAGATAAATATGGAAGCTATATTGCATACAGTAATAGGATGTGAGTTGTTATCAATGATGGATGGATTTTCTGGGTATAACCAGGTCAAAGTTAAAGAGTCTGAGTAGTACAAGACATCTTTTACTATGCCATGTGGGACATATGTCTATGTGAGAATTTCATTCGTTCTCACAAATGCAGGGGAAACTTTCCAAAGGGCCATGGATGTGGCATTTGTAGATTTGATCAATGCTATAATGGTAGTATACTAGGATGATCTCACTGCTTATTCCAAAAGGGTAGAAGATCATGTAGAACACTTGGAGAAAATATTCATTGGAGCTTTGGAATATGGTATCAGTCTCAATCCAAAGAAATGTCACTTTGTTGTAACAGAAGGTAAGCTTTTAGGGAAAATTGTATCAAAAGGAGTTAGAATAGACCCTAAAAGAGTAGAAGCCATAGAAAAAATCCCCATTCCCAAAACTATCAAATCCATTCAATCAATTTTTTGGAAAAATTAACTTTGTTAGGAGATTTGTGTCAAATTTTGCAGAAATCATTAAACCTATATCCAAAATGTTGAAGAAGGAAGAAAATATAGATTGGATTGTTGAAGCCTTGGAAGCTTTTATATCCATCAAAAAGGGCATCAAAGAAGCCCCTATTCTAAAATCTCCTAATTTTTCCAAAAATTTCCAAATATCTTCCTTTGTCTCATTCCATACCATAGCAGTTGTTATGGTACAAAAGAATGATGAAGGTTATGAGTAGCCTATATCCTTCTTTACCAAATCACTGCAGCAGTCAAAGCTAAAGTTTGATATTATGGAGAAACAAGCTTATGTATTGGCCAAAGAAACAAAAGCTTTTAGAACATATTTAGTTCGAGCCAAAGTAATTGCATATGTACCACATGCAACTGTGAAAGATATCTTGGTACAAACAAAAGTGATAGGGAAGAGATGTAAATGGGTAAACAAGATCCAATAATTTGATATGGAGATTTAGATTACCAAGTTAGTAAAGGGACAAGGTCTAGCCAAACTAATAGTAGAAGCAAATATTGAAGCTAACCAAATCTATAATGTAGAAAATGAGGGTGGTACGGTTGCAATCATTGAGCATACTCCTTGATACACAAGAATAGTGTATTATATTAGACACATGAAATTCCCTCAAGGATTGAATGATAATCAGAAGAGAACTCTAAAGTTGCAGGCTTCCAAATATGTATTCATAGAGGGTGATCTATTCTAGAAAACTAGGGATGGAATTCTATTATTGTATTTAGATGAATCACATTCTACACATGTCTTGAGGGAGATGCATGAAGGAGTGTGTGTGGAGATCATTAC
>VDFB02243903.1:0-14689 GCA_007258455.2 Sequoia sempervirens | reverse complement strand
TATATATATATATATATATATATATATATATATATATATATATTGCTTTATTCTATTATAATTATTTATTTTACTTTATTTTAAAAGGAATATTAGGTTGTATGGATTATTTTGAATAAAATTGAATAATAGGGTAAAATCATTTTATTATAAAATATTTATGGTAAAACTTTATCGTGGAAACTGAGTGCAAGTAATAGATGAAAGTGGATTGTTTGTCTTGATGAAATGTGGATTACGTTGTTAAATTGTGAAACCCTATGGATTGTCGGTCTTTCTTGTGCATTTTGTTTATGGTTTTCCTTTATTCTGGTTGCGGTGTGGGAACCTTGTGTATTGTGATTCAGTTGTTGTTTATTGAGAACCCTTGTTCCAGAGGCTTGTTTATTTTGGATGTTATTCTCGTCTTGAATCTATTCTTTTGGAATTGAAACTTAATGGTTTAGGTTTGGAAGGGTTGAACGAGTTGTTAAGACTTTTGGATTATGAATTATTGCGAGAGGGTTAATGCCTCGCGTGTTCTTGTTGTGGTATTATGCTTTTTATGTTTTAGTTCAACCCTTGCCTAGTTTTGATTTATGTTAGGGGTCATAGGGAGAGTGGCTCTTCGTGGGCGCCATCGCCTCAAAAGGAGGAAGTGCTTAGGGGAACCCACGTAAGAGTAGTTAAACAAGTGATAATCTAAGAATACAATTTAGGGGGATGGGTAGTAAAGCACACAAGTTAATAAACATTGGATTCCTCGTTTATGCATTAGGGCTATCATAGACTAATGATAGACTAAGTAGGTCGTGGTCGGCAAGGTCGTAATCTCGTCTTCATGAGAGGTTATCGACTCCGCATGAGCTACCCTATGGTGATGGTGCCTCAAGTAGGCAGAAGGGCTGGGAGATCCATAGATGGGTGTCGGCGCCTCAGTTGGAGGAAGGGCCAGGGGATCCCATGAGAGCTATGAGATGACACTCTCCACTTGACAACCTTGTGCTTTGTTTGTAGTTGCCTCTAGATATTGTATCTTTATGTTGTTTCTAATTCTTGTGAATTTGGTTTATGATTGCTATTTAGTTACTTGTATAATTGGTGATGCTTTGTTTAATTGTGATGAGTTTCATAGTTTTAACTTGTTATGTGATTTGTGAACGTTGATGGCTGTTTCATTGTCTATCTAGAGTTGTACTTGTTTTTGTGCTATGTTGTTGTTGAGTCAGTTTGACATTCATGGTCGGGTTCTCTTCCTCGTCACCTCTTAGCACAGGGGGTGAGTTACTTGTAATTCACATGGTTGGGTGGAACGTGCTCCACACCCGTTGGGTTCCCCATCAGCATCTTGTCTTCTCAACATTTTCGCAGTTGGAGTTGTACCAGTATTCACTTTGTATTTCAGATTTCATTGTTCTTGTATCAATCCCCATGTTGGGAAATTCAATGTAATTCATTTATCAATAGATTGTAATGTAACATTAAAGCGTTGATGTAATAGTTAGGATCATTTTATCTTTATTAAGAGAATTATTATGGTTGTATTATGTGATGTTTTATTATTCGCATTTATGATTATTGGATGTATTCTCATTCATGGATATTATAAAATAAATAGTTATGTTTGTAATCTTTATCTTGTTTTCCACTTAGTTGTTGTGATGTAACTTACCGTTGAGAGAACTAAAGTGTAATTGTGTTAATATATTAGGTTATGTGATTATGGTATAATGTATTTGCATGTTTAATTTAATTGTTTAAAAAAATATTTGCATTGTTTGTGTTCTCTGGGGTTTGCCGCGGCCGGGTGTTACATAAGATAGGCCGTTGTGTCTACCATTTCATCTCCAAAATTTTAAATCATCAGAATAATCCTTGACTAGAACAAGAGATCATAACACATAATTTATGGACTATGTTGTCATAGTATTAACAGCTTCCAAACTAACCTCTAGTTTCCTCTATTTAATTAAATCCTTACCATTGTCAGAAATTTTGCATGTCTTCCCTGTGCTGCCTTTGTTTGAGTTTGACATGCTTTAGTGGCATCCACAGCTGAGATGCCAAGCACATTGATGTCAATTTGGAGGTTTCTAAATGTTCTGATCTTGATGTTCAATATCTGACATTTATTGCAATGGTGATCATTGGGAGCTGCTATAATCTCTTTGGAAGTTCATATATAAATTCTCTTAAGATATAAAGATATCTCCTTGAATTAATAAGCTTATGAAGAATATCAAATATATATTTAATATTCTTCCAATTTGAGACATATACATTCACATAATACACATATATACAAAAATAAAATAAAAACCCTTTACACAATGTTTTATTGTTCTGTATTTTCATTATTTAGTCATTACTAAAATAGAATGTGATATACAAAAAAATGTTTAATAAACATGATCTGAGATCAAAGAATTTATGTTTACATAGGAAAAGATGCTTTGCTTAATATCTTCAATTCAAATGATCAAATAATCAAACACAATTTTAGCCCATAAATATCATCCATATTAAATATGACAATTCTTACCTTCAATTTTTTGTTCATCTTAATGTAGTAAGAATTAGTGACTGACTTTCATGGAAATACTTTTATAATGAAAACGAGAAGAAAACGTCACTTCTGCTAGCTTCGGTTTGGCTGGTAACATGTGAGACTACAAAAGATGCTGCAAAAGTCCATGATGCATGTCTTAAAATTGGGAGGAAGAAGGGCTAAATCAAACTCCTGGAAACAACCTCCAAGGTCTATGTGAACTCAAATAAGGAAAAGTTTTAAGGTTCCAGCAACAACCTCAACAATTAGGAAAAATCATATTAATGGTAATGAGTATGGCTACAAAGTTTGTAGCATATTAAACTTAATGAATTTTTCTGAGTCTCTTATATTCCTCTTTAAAAATCAATAAGCATAGCACAATAATAATAGATAATGATTAGAATGTAAACCATTAACAAATGTAAATTGAAATAATAAGTGCAGTTTAGATTTTATTACATATTGTAGAAAATAAATTTTTATTTTATTGGGTAGAAGACATAGAGGAAGAGGTCAAAGTCTCACAATGCTGGTGCTCTTGTTCTATCAGTACTGAAATTGGTATATTGAACTCTCTAACTTCTTGTTTTATATTATTTAAGATCTTAACCACATCTTTCATATCATGTCATTTTTTGGATTTTCTTGTGTACAAATGATTCCCAATTTTACTACTCTTTGCATTTCATCATAGATTTGGTTATCCCTAAAAGCATTTTTCAAATAGTCATCAATGAACTCTATCAAACTGTTCATTGTGTGTGCCTTGTTTTCCCACTGTGAAAGGGTAAGGCCTTTTCAACTAAGATTGAACTTGTTGGCTTTACACCACTTATCAGTTCCAATAGTACAACTCCATAACTGTACACATCTGCTTTTGGAGAAAGTCTCACTTGATATGCTTTTTTCTGAAAACAAAACATTAAGTACAAGTAATATTATTGGCTTAGAAAATGTAAGTAAAATAGTTACTGTAATTAGATTTAGAAATAAGTAACATAGATGATGAAATTTTATCAACACCATACAGTTTAAAGATTTTAAAATATTAAACATTGGTTGTTTTACATTAGATAAATTCTTTTGACTGGAACTACGAACTAGAGGGTTTGAAAGGATATCAAAATCTTATACATAAAAAAAGATTACAATGAAACTATATCCTACAAAGAAACTGACCTTAAAAAAATAACATAATAAAGATTACAATGAAACTATATCCTACACAAAAACTGACCTTAAAAAATAAAACATGAAAATATAAAAAATATTAAGCACTAGTTTTTTAAGAAAGGATGAAAAAAATGCAAAACATGAAAGTATAAAATAATTTAAATTGTTTAAAATTCTAAAAGATATTTTGTTCTCTTTAAGCTTAAGCCTAAATATCTTGACTGATGATATTTGAAACTTACCATCCATTTAGCCCTAACAAACCAACAAATTTGAGACCTCAGTCAATTGAATCCATAGTCCCTAGAATGAATACTATTGTAGTTTCTACTTTAATAGCCTGTAAAACATCAAAAATATTCACATAGAACAACACTCTTTGACCTCACTGTAATTGCAATATCATCTTCTAAAACATTATAAATCCGCTTGAAACATAAGCTCTTCCATTAGAACTAAATCTTTTGCCTGATTGGACATCTAAATTCTACCATGGAGTCTAGCCCACAAACTAACAATTTTAAGACCTTAGCTAGATCAACACTCCCTCTCATAAATTCTATCATAATTCATTATGTGATCCACTTAGCCTGTGATCAGGCAGTTTTACACAAAAATATAGGCTATTATAGTAGAAACTATGTAGGATTTGAAAAGGAAATTGCCATACCTGGGGCTGTATACCCAATAGTAAAGCCAAATCCTAAAGAGGTTGGTGTGAGCTCATTACTGTTCATTATCCTAGCTACGCCAAAGTCAGCAATATGGGCTTCCAAAAATTCATCAACAAGTATATTTCCTGGTTTCAGATCACAGTGCACAATTGTATTCCAGGACTCATGGTGAAGATAAGCCAACCCATGTGCCACACCAATAGCTATAATCAATCTTCCCTTCCAATCCAATCTACATTTCAATGGACGGTGCAACAAAACTTCTAGAGTCAAATTAAGCATGAATTTGGAGATGATTATCATTTCTTGACCATTGAAGAAATAGCCTAATATTCTCATTAGATTTCATCTCCAAAATTTTAAATCATTAGAATAATCCTTGACTAGAACAAGAGATCATAACACCAAATTTATGGACTATGCTACTATAGTATTAATAGCTTCCAAACTAACCTCTAGTTTCCTCTATTTAATTAAATCCTTACCATTGTCAGAAATTTTGCATGTCTTCCCTGTGCTGCCTTTGTTTGAGTTTAACATGTCAATTTGGAGGTTTCTAAATGTTCTGATCTTGATGTTCAATATCTGACATTTATTGCAATGGTTATCATTGGGAGCTACTATAATCTTTTTGGAAGTTCATATATAAATTCTCTTAAGATATAAAGATATCTCCTTGAATTAATAAGGTTCTGAAGAATATCAAATATATATTTAATATTCTTCCAATTTGAAACATATACTTTCAATTTTGTAGTCAGGATGTTAATGTGGTCTTTCCCTCTCAGGCTTGAAGTTGGTTGGGGGCCAGCTTGGTGAAGTATGACTATGATTGTCACTGGAAAAATTATTAGCAAATTGTGGACCACCCTGATCAGTGTTCTATTATTCTGAGTCCTCTGTGGAATTTGAGTTGCTTTCTGTTGGTAGTTTCAACTTTAGTTTTCTTCATAACGTACTTTTCCAAAGTTAAAAGTTTTCATTCTTTCATTTTAAGTTGTCTTTGAGATAAGAGCTGCAAAGAAAGTGATATATATTCTGTTTCAGCTAGCATCCTTTTGATTCTCAAATGCTAGTTCATTTTCTTTTTCCTTTCTCTTCTACTTCTAGAGTTTGTGATGCTTTGAGTTTTAAAATTAAACTTTCTTTCCTTCTTTTCAGTTAGAGTGTAGAAAACCCTGCAAAAATGAGTTTTGTTGAGAGTAAAAATGCTTGTCTATACTAGAAACATTCAGGAAATGCTCAAATGAAGTTTCCAGAGAAAAATCTACTGGAAATATTTCTTGAAGTATCTAGTACATTTCTAGGAATTTTCCATTTTTGAAACGTTTATGAGCATAAAATGTTAGGGAGATGGACGTTTTCAGTGTCACATCATCTCTAGATAAAAAATTTAGTTTTCAACTCTACAAAATTCTTTACTCCATTACAGTTGTATTTTTTGTTCCACATTTCTTGAGAGTTGACCTTTATATTGTTCTCCTTTTCTTGAAATCTTCTCCCGAGACATTTATTTTATTTTATTCCATTTTAGAATAACTTATAATGGCAGGTAAGTCAATTTTTGTAGCTCGAGTAATTACAATTTCCACTTCTTTCGTCCCATGTTCCTTGGCTTCTAGATTTATGTATGCACACCAACATTTGGTTTTCTAGATGATTCATTTTATTGTGATTTTTATGTATAATGTAGATCAAGACAAGCTCAATGCTGTCAATTTGTGTACTTTTTCTACTTCTATTTCTCTATGTATTATTTTTATACCCTCTTACCAATTTATCTTAAGAACTTTTTTTTGGAATCTTTGTTTCAAAACCTAAAACTAGTTCTTTTATTTCCTTTTTTAATTCTTATTTAATGTCTTTCCCTTTCAGAATCAAGAGTGTTATCTTCATCAAGTTTTGGTTCTTCAAAGAAAATATTTGGCATGGTACTTATCTTGTTTAGTTTCTAATATCTAGCAGACATTTATTTGGAAGAAATAATTTCTCTGTTTAGAGGATTGATTCCTTGATTCCTTTAAACTATCTGCATGGCTATTTCAATTATGTTCCTTTCAGTGCTATAATTTAAACATTTGGGAACTCCTTTGTATTAGTCTGTCTAGGAACTAGGGTAGCAACTTTGAATTAGCTCCTCTAGTGTTAATATTAATTATGTGTTCTACTTCTTATGTAACCATATAATTATTATATTTTATATCATAAAATAGATCTACCAAATTTAGGTATATTGGCAACCTTCTAACTCATTCACTTGGATTAGTTTCTGTCTCCACATTGCTATTTGTATTTTTACATTCTAGAGCTATGCTTTGAATTATCCCTTTCAAAGGAAAATCCTTTTGATGGGTGAGTAGAGGTGTAAGTATTGGGCCTTCATTGTTAACAGGGCTTAGACCATCTCTATAACAATTTGGAGTATTTTGTGTGTCATAAGATCTCCCACCAATGAGTGATGTGTATCTTTCTATTAGATACTATGAATAGAGTGGCAGTTTGGTGAATTAAGTTATGAACCTCATCGACAAAAAAATGGTAGAAAATCTCCCTAGAATAGCAACCCTGGCATTGATATGAAAAGTTGCTTTGTTATTACTTTAGAGCATACGGTCTCTCATCTACTATTTGATTTTTAGAGGAACTACAACCTTGAATTAGAAACAATCGTTCCATTGCCTTGGATTGGTCCCTCTGAGTTTGGTATTAATTAGGAGTACTATTTTAGATATTGTGTTTTAGTAGCAGGCGAGAACCCGATGAGTGTATTGCTCAGTTTCATTTTCTGATTTTGGTTATTGGAGAATATTGATATAATTTCTTTCTGGTTTTTGTCCAGGTGTTGTTTATTCATCAATGCTTTGGAGGAATAACTATGCACACCACTATCATTGTATCCTTTCTCTATAGTTTTACTACTGCCAATCTTCTTTACGCAATACAAATATCTTAGGGCTTACGATCACCATCCATTACAGTGATGCAAACTAAACTGACAATTTTTCTACAAGCATTTGTACTCATTTTTATGGACTGTGAAAACCTCTTGTCTGCAAGTATTAGTGATTTTAAAATGTATCTTAGATCAACTGTTTAGTGTAATGTTCAAGTAAATTTTTTTAAACATGCAGCCAAGAAAATTTACAATCTACAATCATTGAAGTGATTGTAATTTCAATACTATGGGCTTACGTTGTATTCATGGCTATACAAATCTATAGTCCCAGAAGAGAGAGTCCTCAAAATAGTGTAGGCCCAAGATTTTGTGAAATTAAACTATTTAGCCCAAGGATGTCCAATTTTGGAGAGGGTGCAAGGACATCCACTTCTAGTGATTGTTCAGTTGATCATTGAATGACTTAGTAGAACCTATGCGAAAAATATTTTGCATTTGAATACAACATCTTTGTCATTATTATTGCTAGATAAGTTTGCTCTTATGTATTTGTGGATCTTCAGATCTTTCATTTTTAAAGGTTCTTAGTTCTTCTTATTTCACTGAGAAAGCCCAAAATGAATGTTAGAGATCAAAGCTCTAAACCATTTGTTCTTGTTACAAAACAGTCCCATCTCATCAATATTGTAACTGGTGATGATTTACAGACTCGGGTATAAGTTTATATTGACATTTTCTTTAGATTTTCATATCAATAATTAATTTTTCTTTTTGCAAGTGTATGATGCTGTCATTGTACTATTTCATTGGCTTATGTTATGGTGTTTCATTTAATTTCAGTACATAATCAACAACCAAGCACTTCCTTTCCTATTACCTCTCCTAACCCATAATCACAAGAAGAGCATCAAGAAGGAAGCTTGCTGGACCATTTCAATCATAATTGCAGGCAACAAAGAACAAATTCAGGTCTTTCTATTTGTTATCTAGACTAGAGAAGCATCTTTGTTGAATGGTGTGAAACTAGATTATTTTAAGGTTTGCTATTTGTTAATGGATATTTTGGTTTTCAGGCTACATGATCAATGCAAAAATCATTCCTCCACTTGTTCAGCTCCTTTAAACTACTGAGTTTGATATTAAGAAAGAAGCAGCATGGGCCATATCAAATGCAACTTTTGGTGGTACACATGAACAAATCAAGTATGTATTATTTTAACATATAATTGCATGTATATAAATATATTATTAATGTACTGGGATTATCTGTATAAGTACAAATCTTAGGCTTACCATGTTAGGATGTGTTCCAGAAGATTTTTGTTGTCTTTAGGTCAGTTATGCTTGGAGGTGCTCCAAACTAGGTCAAAACTACCCTTAATTTTCTCCATCTGTTGCACAACTCACCAAACTGCCCTAGATGCTTGGGATAAAGCATAACTGATCTCTACCTCTGCAAAAGCTTATAATTACTCTTGAATTATTTCATAGACCATGTGGAAAATATTTGAAAATGACTAAATGCTCTAACAAGGCGTGGGAGATATTTTAGGACAGGCCTTTTGCCACATGTCACTCTCTTAAGGTCTTCCTTCTCCATATCCTCACCAAAATAAGCCACCATCCTCTTACTAATCTTTTCCATTACCTTGGCTGCTCTCTTTTTCATTTGTTATCTCATTTTTTTTTCATAACAGTGTGCTTGACTGATGGTGTACTTGTATTTCATCATTGTTGTGTTGGTCTTCATTAGAGTATTCCTAGGCCTGCCCTCCATGCTCTTCATATCTCTGTTACTTGGCAATATACTACCCTTTCTCCCTATATCTTTGTGCTCTTCAAGTTCTCAACTGAATTTTCATATACTTTTGTTCACCACAGAGTATTAAATATTTGTCAAAAATGAACTAAAGCTAGACATTAAAACTTCATTTGGGTAGGAATTGACTTAAAGAATTTATGATAGACATCCTCCACAAAAAGAATAACAGTAGTATCACCACAAATCCTATCAACATAGCCCCCAAATGATCTTGTCTATTCACTATCATTTCTGACACTGCCATATTCAATGTCTTGCATTTATGCTTCTCATTGTACTGCCCTTTTATATTGACCTTCAATCTGAGGTTCCCTTCATAGAATGTCCTTCATGCCTTTGTATGGTCTGAAAGACTGAGATCACGGATAGTCATGGTAGAATCACCAGAATCCCACTTTGCATGCAAGGTCGATGCACATCACATGCAAAAGATATGAAGAACCAAAAAGATGTTCTCTGAACCTCAAAGTGTAAAATGCATTAAGAGAATCTATTATTACAAAGTGATCAATCCTTATGAAGGAGATCAAGAAACCCTAAAAGGGAAACCCTAAATGAAACCCTAGTGTGCACACTTAATTAATAAATGTCTACCTAGTAGGTTTCTTTTTAGGTTTTACTGTATATCCTTTTATAAGGATTTGTGTTCTTGTTGCATCTCTAGGACTGAGTGCATTTTTCAGCTTTCAGAGCACCCCTTGCTTGTTTGTCTCCATCTCTTGCTGCGTGGCCGGGTTATTTGCATCGGTGATCGCGAAGATGCAATGAAGTTAACTTATGGCTTCTACAATGACTATCCTTTTCATGCCTTGAATGTCCACTATGATCTTGACTACCATTCTAATCTTGACTGCCTCCTTTTGAAACATGTAATTGTCTTCTATCATTTTCTTGTTGTCTTTTTCATACCTGACATAAGAGGTTTGTCTCCCTTTACCTTACTCATAGATCACTGGTCCTTATCTGATCACTTTTCATTGTCTCTAGAACTTATCCTTTCAACAATCCATGCCATCAATCACTATCAACTGATAGTTTTCTTATAGACTGTCACTTACTTGGTTCTTAGTAGATCACTTGTCTCCATGCTAAGGTTATCATTGAGCTATCCTAAAACTAAAATTAGATGTGGGCATAGGAACTACATCCTTTATGACTTCATGACCACTTCTACAGGAACTAATGTAGAAACTAGTGAAACAGTCTTGCATATTCAAAATTTTGATGTTTTGGGAACAATGTTGTCATTGCCTAATTTAGTTTGAGATGCACTACGAAACATATGATCTTCTTCCTTTGTCCTCATGACTATCTTAAATTTCAGCTGATGCACCTATCCCTGTAGTTTTTATGATGGAGAGACTTTTAAAAGGTCCTCATTCACTGAACATACCCTTAAAGGGTCTGCATGGTGGGAAGTCTCTTAGAAAGTCTTCATGTACTCTTGCTTTCCTAAAATCTACTTGTCTTTCATCACTTGCTATGATCAATGTAATGCACTCCATAGACTATTTTCTAGAACACCAAGGTCATTGTCTTCAGTGAAATCATAGCCTTTACTATTACTACTGTCATTGTACCTTTCTTATCACCACTAGAGACCTGGACTCAAAAGCTTTTCACAATACTCCTAGAGGTTGAAATTGTCTTCTACTTGCAAGGTCACTACGATTGTAGGTGATTATTAATACATTGTATTCTATGTTAATCAACTTCAACAAGATACATAGACTGAGTTTAAAGCCATAGGAAATAATACTTTGTCCTTACTACATCTTACCTTCCTTGAATTCACATACCCATTAATCATCAAGTTACAAGGAACAATATCTGGCATCAAACCCCATCAAAAAATTCATTCCAAAAAGCTTATGCTTCAAAAATATTTCCTTCTCTACAAAGCCCATTTGTAAGAGAGTTGTAACTAACAACTCTAAAAGGGCAGTCATATAGCTGAGGGACTTTAAGACTCTGACTCTATTAGTGTATACTAGATTTTGATGGACAATTCCTTTCTTTTGTGGACAAAACATGTATTTTTAATAGCTCCCTTCTAGTTCATAATGCTTCTATTTATGCTTGTTCACATTGTCTTCCTTTCTGGAATGTGGTGGCTAAGATTGAGATTTTTATGTTATCATTGGAAAGGGAGGACAAATCAACTATCTTTGGTGGCAATTGAAATATGAGGTGCTCTGCACTTGTCTTAAGTATTTGTAGTTAATTAAGTATTATTATTATCCCCTAAGTTTATTGTTGAACACTTTTAAGTTTAGAGTTTTATGAGTCATGGTTTGGGCTTGTAGAACATTGTGATTGTTTGTGAGCCTTGTGAATACAACACATGTTCTTTGCAGTTTTACATAAAACAATAATTTTGTTGGAAGCTTAATTGAATTTTTTCAATCCTCTAATAAATTTAGAGGCGGATTAAAAATTATTACTGAGGAATTTATCATTAGCATTTGAGTTTTCTTTATCAAGGTCTAAATGTATGACACATAATCTTGTAATTATGACCTACATCTCATTCCATGTTGTAGTTATCTACCATTCGAAGAGGGGCCTCAAAAATGTGTTGGCGATATGTTTGCTACATTTGAGGTGAGTTGAAGAAACATTTTTCTTTTGGAGAGTATCTAAACATCTTAGGACCTTGATAGTTATGCCTAATGCAATTATTAGATGAAATAAGAGTCTTAGAGATAGTTAGGTAGCTTGTTTACTCACATGATTAATTGAATGATTCCATCCATTATATTTATTCTTTGTTGTTGTATATGCAAATTTTGTCTTTTTGTTTTCATTTTCCTTGATTTCAGTTTGTCATTTCCTTATAATACTAATATTTGGGTCTATCTTCTAGATCCTTCTTGAGGGTAGAATATATTTGTGATATCGCAGAACTTCTTGAGCCAAAAGAGGGGTCTAGAAGATAGACCCAAAACATAAAGTTGGTATTATAAGGAAATGATATTGTGAAATCAAGAAAACTAAAAACTAAAAATGTCTTATTGTGGAAATTTGAAAAATATAATTTTTTTTTTTGTCCTCTTCTTCATTTCTAAAAATGTGACTCTCTGACTTATACTTGAAGTAAGGAAGCCTTTGTTTCTTCCTTGTCACCATTTACTTATCACTACAAGGATGGTGGATATTGGTGTTTTTCTGACTTTCTCTCAATTGGTTCTTGGTGATTTTAGCCTCATATTTTGCTGACAGGTGTACACATTATTGTTCTTCACCCTTCATATATGCAAATGGTTGCATATGCATGTATAAATTGCTTCATTTTTTAAAGCATATTCTTCCTACTTCTATCTATGTGGTTTCGGTATTGATGTCCAATTTGTTAAATCAAGAGCACATCACCACTTTGTTAGCTTCTATGTATTTTGTTGTAATATCTTAAATCCTTTGTGCATTGGTCTCAAAGTTGTTAAATGTTATCAACATTACTACCAAGTCTCATTTCATTCATGGTACTTTTGACCTTGTTTGTGGCATTATTAGCTCTTTTGACCTTATTTGTGACATTAGTAGCTCTTTTGACCTATTGACTGCATCGTCATTTTTTGGGCACATTTTTGGTGTTATATTTGTAGAAAGTTACAGCATCCACAATGTTGATAAGGAGATTCAATTTTGAACTTTCTATTGGAGCTCCACCTGTAAGTCAAGTTGCATGTGCATTATCTTATTCAACATGTGACTAGAGGAAAAAGGACTTTTTACATGTTGTCAAATGGATACCTCCTCTTAGGCATGAGTGATGTTAAGTGGTATATTTATTAGTAACTCTTGTTGTTTATGCAGGTGGGAATGACAACTGGGGCAACAATTTATACCACTAAAGGCTTAAAAATGACAATGACACGAAGAACTAGGCCTCCAGTGATTCCAATGATTGAGGCTTCAACACTCAATATGGTTGATGAAAGTGGTTTAATCAAGAGCTATAAGACTTCAAATGGACCTGTTAGTGTTCAAAATCCAAAAACATATGAAGGAAAACTGAATAAAAATGAGATAAATAGAAATGAGATTCCTTCTTCTTACCTATAACACGCATACTTTGGTTGATTTAGCTGGGATGGGAAATACTTACTTTGGGAAGGAAAAATCATGGCTACTCCTGTAAGGTAGTTCTGCAATTTGTGTCAAAGATTCCATGTCATTACAATGCCAAAGGCATTGGATAGGTGCTTTCATCTCTCTCTTCTACCATGTTAAGCTCTATGTACCAGGCATTATGCATAGTCCATTTTAAATAGTTGCTGCCAAATATAAGCTAATATATGGATGTATAGAACAATGCAAAATTATGTGTCTATTGACTTATCCTTACTTGCATAGAAAGCATAAAGGCTCTTATGGATTTTTTGTTTTCCCTCTCCTTTGTGTCAATCTCAAGGTTATGAGATCTTAATCAAAATTCTAGATTCCTACAATTAATGCAAAAACATCCATAAATACCTTCATATGTTTCCTTATCCTTCCTTACCACATACAATTGATTGACTTTCTTTACAAAACCATTATTTCATCTTGTTTACTTCTTGAGCAAATATATACATCTTTTAAAACACTGCCAATTTTCTCTATTCTATATTTTCTTATTTTATTTTGTATTCGATGTTTGTTATTTGCACTAGGATTTTGTCTTCTTAAATTGATTTTTCTTGTGCTATGTTATTACAGTAGATGCAATGCTACTTTTTACAACAGGGCACAATGTCAGGAATACAAGCGTGTTTGATTTATGGGAAGATGCAATTGTAGCAAGCATTGGGAAATCATTAATGAGGATGGAAATTGTTGAATCATCTTTACTAGAAAATGTACTTTTGCATGGCATGTTTTGATTTTGTTGTTGTAGAATAGTAGGTCCAATTTATGACTTATATAAGAACTATCTTTTCCTAGTACTGAACTGCAATCTTACAAATCCTGCATTAATGATATAAAATGCACAATGGAAGTACACCAATGATCATCTTATAGGTAGCAATGCAAAGCAATATCTGCTTCAGTGCATAGTGTCTACCAATTTCTTCTTTGTATCCTTTATTCTCAAGTTAATAGTTTAAAGTAGTACCATAGAGGGTTCAAAACTTGAGAATACTAATTCCATAACAAGCATGAGGTTATTTGATTGGAACAAAATTTGAGCAACAGTAATTCAAAGGATGCATGTATCTAAGGAAAAGACTACAATTGCCTATGCTAGATGATAAGACCTTATTTGATGTCACCATGCCTGCATGGTTAAAGAATTTATTGTTTCCATATTATATCTATTGGAATAGTTCACCATAATTAAATTTTCAGCTGAGATTTTGATGGATATTTAAGGAAGTGTTCTTATCATCTCCATTGTCCTAAGAAAAATTTAAGTGTTCTTATTATCTTTGTTGTTCTAAGAAATATTTAAGGAAGTGTTCTTATCATCTCCGTTGTCCTAGGAAATTTCACAAAACCGCTAAAATAGGTAAAGGATGCCATATTGTAAAAATCTAAATGTGCTCATTATTAAATCTTGGTTGTATTTTCATTTTAATAACCATATTTTTATTTTAATAAACATATTCTAA